>JAPEIP010000433.1:0-10415 GCA_026120095.1 Capsicum chinense
TTAAGGCCAAAACCGGCCCGTAACCGGCCCGGAACCCGGTAAGAGAGAGGGGGCCGGTTCCGGGTTGACCCGGCCCGGCCCGTTAGACAGCCATAGTCCAGAGACACAATTTTGTCGTAAGCGTACTATCACTTTCGTCGTGTTTGGTGGTATCACAATTTCTTATAATTTGTTTTAATAAAATTTCGAGTAAATGTTTTTAAAGACTTTGGGAAAATAATTAGTTTTATATTCAATCTCGAAGGATCTGCCCCCTCAGACTATTTTTCCAGAAATTATTTCATTATCTTTTTGTACATAACTATTTAAAGAAATTTATTCAATTTTGTTCGTAACTAATGACACTTCACGGGGTTGGCAAAATTTCTACAGTCCTATTATTTTGCATTCATGCCATGTAGATTTTATTGAAAAAATGTCCTCTGTTAAAATATTTTTCATTCATAGATTCAAATTTGAGAATCGAAAACTTATATAAAAATGAAGAAATTTAATTTATTTTATATTAATCGTGACAGATAATGTTGACAAAATCTGAACAAAGTTATTAAAAGTAGTAATTTCTTAATTATTCATACACGTGAGATCGTACTTTTCTACTTTAAAAAAAGAGAATCAAGGACTCTTCAAAGTTCTAATTAGTAGTACAAAAATTTCTGGAGGATTATATTATAAATTTTGATTTTTCTTTTTGGTTTCCCGTTTAAAGTCGAAGTTTGGTGCTTCATCACTTTCAAATAGAAAATGTCTTAAAGGGATAAATAAAACAAAATTTAATACTTAGCACAATTTGACAGGTCAACTTGAACATCGAGATAACTAACGTCCGTCGAGTTTGACGGGGTATTTTTTTTTAATTAGATTATGGAGAGTTGGTGCCTGGTGGGTTAATACTTAATAATCTAATACTGCAATTGGCCATCAATGTCAAAGTGTTATATATATATATATATGTGGCTGCCACCTTTTCAATACAACCATCACATGTTTATTTATTTTATTTTATCACAAATAATTAAGCCAGCAAATACTATTGGTTTAGGGGTTAATGGTCTTTTTCTTCTGGTATCAGTATCTCTTAGTATTATCTTTTTTTTTTGGATTTTATATTAATAATATATATTATCGAATTATATTTTGTTATTATTGTTCTTTTCTTCTTCATCATATTCTATGTAGTTTCTTTTCTACTTTATTTATTTTTCTTCTTGCTTCTCATATATTTTACTTATATCAAGCTCACATCCATAAAAAATAGCCTCATACCCACACAACATACTATATACATATTATGCTTCTTATATTTCACTTAATAAGATAACACATGTATGTTATTATATTGACTTCGGGATAATAGTTTTGCTATTGTTAGGTCAAAAGTTTTATATGGTATGATCAAAGGACTACCTTTCTATTTCGTTACTTTTCTCAAATATCTTGTTTTAAACTTTATTATTTTTCCTTTTTGAAACATTGAAAAAAAAACTTTAAAAATAATAATAGTCAAACTTAGATTTCTAAAGCATATATAATAAAGTTAATTTATGAAGTAAAGTCTCAATAAATTATTTTTTTAAGTGAAGTATCAAATATCAACCGGGTGTGTTTCCTCTTTCCTGAAATATTTTGAATATATTATTATTATTATAGTATCAAATTAACATAAGCCAAATAAAATAAAACGAAAAGAATACTTGTAACCTATTAAACTAAATTACTGTTCAGCTATAAATGTGTCGCCATCAGAAAACCATCCACCAACTAATATGGAAAAAGAATATTTAAACCATATGACCAATAACATTTGGTATTAGTAGTTTATTAACTAGTCGAGTAATGGCTAGAATTTTTCAAACCATGTATAAATTATTTTATAAAGTACAAAAGAGGACACGAAATGTTCAAAGTTCAAACCATGAACTGCACCTACAACCGGAGGTGGACCCACGTGTAGTGGAGTCGTAAAAAAATGTGTCTATATATATATGTATATACCTTAATATATTGAAATATATATTATAGTACACCCATAGTTGATAGATAGTGCATCTTGATGTGTCGATTCACCCACACGACCAAGGGTCAATTCCCAGGAACTACACAACATTTTAATATAAATATGAATGAGAAATATATGAATAATTTTTTAATTTTTTTTTTTATAAAATGAAATATCAATTGTTTAGCCTTCGTATACGAAAAGTATGTATTAGAAATTAGAACCTAAGCTGCACATTAAGCGAGACGAGCGCTCAACACATTTTGAGTCTTACTTCGAGGCTTATGTGCGCCTTTGACAACACTGGTACACCCACATGAATTCAATGGGAGATAAAGTAATTAGTGAATTCGACCGACGATTTGCATGAGTTTGCTAACCCAAGTCATTTTAAAGTTCATAAAGGGCTGACACGCATTTTTCACATGTATGAGTAGATATGAATATGGGCGAGTGAGATCAAATTAATATGATGTGAATTTACATTTTTTTTTTCCTCAAAAGGCCAAATATTTGTATAAATAATTTCTCTTTCTTTTCCATTTTTCGTGAGTAACTTTGTTCAGACACATTGAATCTTTTGGACCGAATAAATCTGGACTAAAATAGTACTTAAATGATAAAACTATCATTTCACTTAGGCTAAAAATCTTTTTCTGCTTCCACGCTTCAATTAGCTTAATTAAGCCCATACTCTGTGTAATTATAAATGAACTTTTACATTCATTTTTAGAGCAAAATTTATGAGCAGTCATCTAGCTTGTGTTCATTAGTGAAAAGTCATTTAACTTTGACTCATCTTTCACACAAGTAATTTCGTCAAAATATTGCTAAAACTCTATCTAAAATGTGTAATAAAATAACAAAAAATGCTTTTATGTTTGAGGATAGGTTTAAAATAATCCCTCGAATAGTCAAATATACTTTTAAGCAACATATGTATTTAGAATAAAAGTTGGCTCCACATATAGAAGCCTTCTAATCAGCTGATTTAGATGATATAAAACACAGTAAATAAACTATTTTATCTCTCATGTTTAATGAGTTAAAATAATCTCAGATTGGATTATATTTATATTGTCTTTGATCGACTATACAAATTTATCACCTCAAACTTGATCCTAAAATATTCTATTTTATCCCGCGTACCAAATTAGCTTTAAATGTAAAATACAACATCAGCAGGCTATTTGGACCAAAAAAAAAAAAAAGTTTGCCAAAACCCAAAAGAAAACAAAATGCTAAAGCAAGAAAGAAATACAATTGTTGAATATGTGATTGCATTGTCCAATTATCTAAACCTCCCAAAATGTAGCAAAGAAGCGCCTGTAGCTCAGTGGATAGAGCGTCTGTTTCCTAAGCAGAAAGTCGTAGGTTCGACCCCTACCTGGCGCGTCACTTTTATTCTATGGAATTACCTACATTCATCGTCTTAACTTTTCGATGATACAATTAGGGAGGGGTGTTATTGGATTAATGGTTTTTTTAAAAAAAATTATTGGGTTATTGGTTTGATTCGACCCCTACCTGGATGATACAACTAGGGAGGGGTGTGCAAAAATCGAACCGATAAAAATGTTATTGGATTAACGGTTGTTTTAAAAAAAATTATTGGGTTATTGGTTCGGTTCGACCCCTACCTAGCGCGTCACTTTATTCTATGGAATTACAACATTCATCGGCTTAACTTTTCGATGATACAACTAGGGGTGTGCAAAAATCGACCGATCGATAAAAATATTATTGGGTTAACGGTTTATTTTTAAAAAATTATTGGGTTATTGGTTCGGTTCGATTTCTTCTTATTGAGTTATTGGGTAAACCGATAACCCAATAAGAATATATATATGACTTATTATATATTTCTCTTTAATCTCTGCAAATTAACAAACCTATTATTTCAATTATACAAACTCTTAATTTCTCCTAACAACATTTAGTTCAAACTTTAAAATTCTTGTAAATTAAAACACATTATGTAGGATTTTTGTTTGCAACTAAGATTTGATTTTTTTTCATGTTAGTTACTACTATTTCTATTTTATGAGTATTTTCTTATTGGTTAAACCGAAAACCGAACCGTTAAGGACTAAAAACCGATAAAAAATATCTTACTGATTTGATTATTGGTTTAGCATATTTAAAAACTGAAAATCAATAATATGTAAAATCGATCGAACCTTAGATACAACATTTTCTAGTTAAGTTCATGTGTAGCATTGAAATAAAATGAAACTTAGAGAGTTAAGAGTTCTGAAACAGAAGAGCAGAAAACTAAGTTTTGGGAGTGAAGGCACTTTTTTTTTCTGAAAATGCTTGTTCATTAGATCAATTTGATTGTCCTTACAACTTTGTTGTGCATTCAAGCATTGAAACTCAACATGCTAGCTAACAACCACATCAAATATGGTAGCATTTAAAACCTTATTTCTTGAATAATGATATTTCAAATATAGGTCAGGGAATGTTAAGTATGCAATTTGGGAACAAAACACCCAAGGACATGAAATGTTAAGCAAGGGAAAAAAAAGAAAAAAGAAAAGAATGCAATGCACTTGGTATGATTATTCAAATATGATCATTCCTGGCGCGCGGAGTCTGGTAATTTGATCTTGAAGCTCCATGTTTTCTTCTAATAATAAGGACTTGCCCGCCTGAAGAAATTGATTTTTTCAGTCCTTGAAATTCTTCATCCTAGTCTGAAAAGTTAATGTCTTTAAATTCCTCATGATAATTTGGTGATAAATTTCTTCATTTCTCTTCTGGCTCTTTTTGAAGTGTGTCCTCAATCATATCAAAAAGATTCGGTCAAACTCCGATCCACAACTATTTGAATGAATCATGTATGTTATATTCTGATCGTGATTACTATGTAGTAGTTGCATAGAGCCAACTGAGCTAATCTTTTGGGATTGAACATTGGTTTTGATCTGAAGCTCATCTCTAGTGTCGTGATACCTTACGTGCATTTCCTCAACGAAGCTGACTAATTCGAGTCTCTTCACATAATAATTTCTCGACCCTTTTATCAGATGCATCTGTATCACCTTCAATGAGTTTCAACATCCTTCTCACATGTTGTGACGTTGCTAAAAGAAAAACAAAAAAAACAGTGAAATTAAAGTAATAATATAAAGTAGTAATAAGCATATACATATTTAATCTTAAATTGCACTCTCTGTTTTTCTTTTTCAAAATTTGTACTTGCTTGGATTGATGAGATATTGTTATTGTAGAGTATACAGTAAGGCAAGTCATTTATCAAGTAATCTCGATCTCTTATTCCTCACACCAAATAACCAGTGCAATTGAACTTGTAAACTAATAAGATTCACTTATTTTTTCTTCTTCTGGTGATCACTGATTTATAGTAGATATATGCATGTGACCTTTTTTCATTTTAACCTCAATAAGAAGCGATCATTGCATGCGTAAAATCTCAAGTTTTGAAAATTCCTTTTTTCTTTTTGCTTTTTAAATTTTGTGCTCAGTCAAATAGATTCACATAAATTAAAATGGGATGAGTAAGATATATGTTGACCATCCCACCCCGCCACGCCGGGATCCCACACACTTAGAACTTTTGTTAGCTCTCGAGATATGTCTGTGCATCAAGTTGAATTCTATTAAAAAGCGCCTGTAGCTCAGTGGATAGAGCGTCTGTTTCCTAAGCAGAAGGTCGTAGGTTCGACCCCTACCTGGCGCGGCATTTTTCATTTTATAATGGAATTACAACAATATATTTTGGTCAAGTCATGCAAATTATTTCAACATGTTAAAAAGAAGAAATATATATATTTATGGAAATTTTCATGAATTTTGATTGAGGTTTTACACATACCTCAGCCTCCAACTCATCATCAGTCCCCTCATGTTGCAACTCTTCTCTATACTGCTCCACCGGATGAATTGCCTTCGTCGTCGAACGTCCGGACATAAATCTAAACTGATTCTCCGAAATAGACACTATCCTCCTCAAGCTCCGCTCGACCACTCTCTCCCAACTCTTCATCGTGTGACTCAACGACTTTAATACCCATGTGGTTGGTGCAACTCTGGATGACACCCTTGTTCTTATATAAATAAATCTATTTTAATTCTGGTTCACACTTGTATCTTGAAAAACTTTTTGCAGAAGCAAGTGGAGCAGGAGGTGCATCAGTTTTTGCTTTGCATTGATAATTACTCCGCGTTTCAGTTGCTTAGACCCCGAACCGGCCAGGTGCGGAGGTTCATTATATAACCTTGTGATTGAAGATCACGTAGCCCTCCTTTTAAATGAACATTTAGCTGCTTAGAGCTATGGAATTTAGGTACTGGGATTAACATTATTGGAGCCTTATGATCGAATAAGATCTGAATTAGGAATGTTCTTCATGAGCTCTCCTGTCTCGTGTTCATAGCGCTCAGCCAACGAACAGTGTATGCGGTAGCATTTCTCAACAAGGTTTATTAATTGTTGTCTCCTTTGATCATACATTTCGACCTTTTTAGCAAATGATATTCTGCATCTGAATCTTCAATAATTTGATGGCTATCCTGCCGGCACTACTAAGGAACAACGCCCTGCTATCGATCAGCTTCTCGGTAGATACGACACTCAAATTCGTCAATCCTATGGTTTTGAATTCCATGACTACCCCGGTGGCTTTGTTGAAATAAAGCCAACTATTAATCTGAAGGAGTTAAATGCGATTTTGAGATAATGATGAAATTGGCTAACCAGGATACAATGAGAAGGAGTGCAATGTTTTCAAGTACAAAGTGTTTTTGAAGATTGAGAGAGCCAATTATATGATATCGGGATACATATAATTTCTATCAAAACTTCTTACATACATTCTGCCAAAAGAATCGGTGATGATTTTGAAGAAGTCCTTTCGTGCAATGCAAAAGGAGAGGAGCCGGATTTTAGTATATATTTGGCAAGAAGAGATGAATGTAGTCCTAGTTTAATTTGATTTTCTACTAGTATTACAAACAGGATATGCTCATTTTCCTTCAGTCACAGGAAAATCACAGTGGTGAAAGTCCTGGCATCCACAACTACGACTGTTTTCCAAATTGAAAACAGGAAAAAGGGAGTCAGAGATGACATGGTTGCATACTTGAATCATGCAACCAACTAATTACTTTTCATCTTCTGTGAGAAAAGATGGGGTTCAACTTTTTGACCATATAATAAATTTCTCAAATCTAACAATGCAATGGGGTTCAACTTTCTGACCATATAATAAATTTCTCAAATCTAACAATGCTACTTGCAGGATATATTTAGTATAAAGTATATGATGAAACGTGTAAACTTCAGTGCAGCAAGGTCCTCTATCTCTCCCTCATATTGGCCGGGGCTCGGGGTAGTCCCTTAGTTCATTACTTGTGTAACTTATTTGAACAATATTTTTCTTCCGTGCAAGAAACTGAAGATTTAGCCAAGACAAATTCATGGATCGTTTATTCATATACTAATTCCATTCAAATTAATGTTTCCCAATTTCATTATCCAATCTTTTGATGTCTAAGGGACCCCTTTGGATGCACATCACTCCTAAGATTTCGTGGCTATCTGCTGCACTTCACCAGCTTTACTGGCATATGCACAAAATAAATAACAATATCCTCATTACCTTTCGATAAAAATAAATATTTTTCACTAGCAGAACTAACTTGTCTCACGAGAGAAGACTATAACCACTTTCAGCCCTTGCAGGTGCAGCAAGAACAGGCCCGAAATACACAAGATACATCAACAACAACAACAAACCCAGTGTAATCCCACATAGTGAGGTCTGGGAAGGGTAAGATGTACGCAGTCCATACCTCTACCTCTAAAGAAGTAGAAAGGCTGTTTCCGATAGACTCCCGGCTTGAGACACAAGACACATCACATCAAGTTAAATATTAACTCTCTTCATAAAGCAAAGTAGCACCAAATGTCGATATGTTCCCTCAGGTTAAACAGAAAACAAAACATACAAAACTCCAACATACTCTTTTATGAGAAAATATTGTCCAACTAACAACCCCCAAGTCCAAATCAGGTCCCAGCTTTACGACGGCCAACACGAGCAACGAAACCAGCCTTGATGGGAGCCACTGATCTTCCGGACCCACACTGCAAGAAAATAAACAGCCAAAACGACTTTGCATGAGAAATAAACAATATAATCCCAACTTGTTTTCCATTTACCCTTTCCTTTGAAAATAAGAAAGCAGTCAATTTCCTACCCTCCTTTTTGAGGTAAAAAGAACGGAGACATTATTCACCACTATTTCACACTACAGCAGTCTTTCTTGTTTATTTTGATTGGTTAGAGAGATGGGAATACTTGAGCATTCTTGAGGGTAAAACAGATATCACATGACCAAAAGCATAAACAATTCATTCAAGAAAAGCAACCCAATATAAATTAAGATAAATGGAAGGCCTCACTCATCCTGTATCAGTGTATCCCATGGTTTCAAAGGGAACAAGAACCTAAAAAAATACCTACACAATCATCGGCCACATAGATTATTCTCTCTATTTGACTGATGGAAGAAAATTGGAGAAAAAAATACAAAGATATGCTTTTTACATTCACAGTTGTTAAGGTTGAATACAGATAATAAATGGATATCGCATCTTATTATAAAAATACCTTTTCACATCTGAGGAAGAAAAGACGGTTCTCCTTTGTGAGGATAGTATCTGGACTTTTACAGCCATTGCAAATGACATACTCATCTGAAAGCAAAAGAAAGTTGACAAGAAAGAGCTGTTATATTGTAGGATGCAAAAATGCATAACACAGCACTAATTAATAAGTAAAAAAAGAAAAAATGTCGTCTCTGAAAAGTTGCAGCCTGCAGCCTACGTATAGATAACGGATCGGCAACAGGAACTTACTGACATATCGCCGGAGGATTCCTTCGAAATTTTTAGGAGCAAATCTTCCCTTGATAACCAATCTTTGCTGCCCATCAAGTGACCCACTAGTCCCCATTTCAGCCAGCAAGAAAGTCATAACATGCTCAGGCTGCCTATGCATCCTATAAATAAGGAAGAATTATTCAAGTAGTGCAATGAGGAAAAAACATTCAGAAAGATAAGATATTACAGTGGTGCTCCAAGTTTTCATTTCCACTTTCGAAAGACAAGAAAATACTACAGTACTGGTGCAAATATTCTCTACAAGTTGTCAGCTAATAAAGCAATTCGCATATGAAGCATTTTGTCAACACAAATAAAAACACACATCCATGATACTGAACATAAAACATTGAATGGAAAACGACAAGTGGACGATAGAAAATGATGCAAAGGTTACAAGGAAAGAGAACCAAGTGGAAAAAAAAAAAAAGAAGCTTACGTCTTGCAAAGATCCATAAAATTCACAAACACAGTTTTCTTTGTGCCTTCACGAAGAACTTGAGGTGGCCTCATAACTGTCCTTCGCCTATCTCCAGCAAGCTCAGGGTTATTCTCACGTAGAATATTGAATACTCTGCCCAGAAGCTGCAAACCGAAAGCAAAATCAATTGTCATCAACAAAGAGCCTAAAAGCAAACCAGTAGGGTGCATCGGGAAACGACGATCAGACCGATGCCAATAGTTCTGTATAGCAAATCAAGTAGGTAAGCTTTGCACGAAGAAGTACAATGGACATCCCCTCTTAGATATACTCCTAGTCTTAGCACAGATTCCTATATTAGAACTGTATACAAATGATACTGACCTTAAGCATAGCTTGTCTTACGGTGTTGAGTTATACATCAAAACTTTTAACATAGGCATAAGATAACTGTCAAAGTACCAAACATTTGACAACTTTTCGAAACTTAGGCTCCTTGGTTTCACAACTACACAAGGTTTCTATTCATACACTGGTTCTGGGAGGTTGGTAGTTATGCATTATTACTCGGTTCAAGTTCATGTCTGGACCAGCTATCTACTAAATTGGACAATCTAGTGCATTCTAAAAGTGTCTCTTCGCAGGTATATGCAGAAAATACGAACAATTAAGAAAGTACCTCCTCATATTCATAATCTCGATCAGTTCCCTCCCAAGGTAACTGCTGCAGGACAATTTCTCCAGCTTCTTCATCTTCTTCAGGGTGATCTATAAAAACAGAGCAGGTTATTATCTCAAGTATAACCACAATTAAAACTCAACAAAGCTGAAAATCGAACATCTCACCATCCGCATCCTCGACAATGCTTTCCTTTTCATCACTCAGGAGATCAGTGTGTGCCTGCACAATTTTAAAATGGCTTGCGATGGGTCATGACGTGGATCTCAAGAAAATACTCCTAATACCCTATATCAATTGAATCTCATTGAAACATTTTGAGGTCCTATGAATAAGCCTTTGACTATTTCTGTGGCACTTTAATCCTCATGAAATCCAATAATAAAACTGTCCATGTTTTGGT
>JAPEIP010000433.1:22801-33558 GCA_026120095.1 Capsicum chinense
AGGTTTTAAGATGTTTCATTAATTGAGTCACACGTATTAACGTGTAACAAGACCAAATAAAATTGATTTTTTCTGGTGTAAAACTATGTATTCAGAGGTGTCAAACTACCAAACAAAATTGAATTTTTCTGAAAATGTTGGTTGTAAATCACCACTATTATCACCAAATAGGATCACTACAAGCATGTCCAACTTTAATATGATAATATCGAATTCCGTATCGAACCAAAATTTAATTTATCGATTACCGAATTACCGAACCGAAGTTTAATGGTATGGTATTTGGTATCTACTTTCAATTACCGATTATCGAATTACCGAACCCGAATTATGAAAATACCAAACCAAATACCGAATGCTCACCCCTATTCATGTCTATGTCAGTTGAAGATGGAAAAAAATAATATGACTAGAAAAGTCAAACAAGTGTGGCATCCTTAAACATAACGTTGCTTGGTGGAAAAGTTTGAATTGTTTTTTCTTGAAAAAGAAGGAAAAGACTTAGAAGGAAACTACAGAATTTTTAAAGACAATTACAGTTTCTTTTTCTCTATAAAGCTGAAAAAGAGTATACACACCATGCTAGTTGAACTTTGTGAATCACACATACAACAAAAGTATGCTAAGAGAAGCACAAACTAAACTTGATAACATGACATGTCCTCACCACTCAAATATTGGAATGCTAATGTGAAGAGTATTTGAAATTAAAAAAAAATCATTTTCGATATAAAAATCTTCACAAACTTCAACAACATAATCGTTTCAAATATTGCATTTCAATTTCAAATTCAAAACCCTCTCTTTCAACTTTAATTAAATTGTCAAAATGCCTTACTAAAGTATTTAGCTAGATTGCTCTCTCGTGCCAAAATCTACAAAGGGGGAGACAAGGAGTATATCTTTGGCCAACTACACAAACATTCGGTTCCAGAATCACCATTTAAATCATACACGCTGTACATAAAAATTTGTTGGTCTACCAAATGAAATTCAGACATATATATAATTAACTAAAATACAGTCAATCTGACCTAAATTTTAGGTACATAGGGCTGAAGATCAGTCATTTTTACCTGCACTTCATTTGGATATAGCTAAATTCAGTCATTTTATAAGTCTTTTCTTACATGATAAAAAAAAAAGAAGCAAAGCCACTCAAAAAGAGGTTCATTTTATAGCGCATTAGGGTTACAGAGCCCACTAAAACTACATCCAAGGGTTGGAGGTAAATACCGTATATATATACATATATATATATATAACTGAACACAAATATCAACAAATAAATTATCCTTGCCACTGATACTGGGCAACTCAGAAGTAAACGGGATATCTTAGTTTACTTTACGAGATGTTTAAGGGAGGACCAAATATAAAGTGCCTAATTAGTCCGAAATCAAACCACTAATTTGATTTAAAGTGATGACTCTAGTGCATTGAGAAATCTCATTTCCCATCTTGGAGTGCATGGTGATATGTTGCTCAGCTCACAAGAAAATAAGTCATCAACAACACTAACCATGACTCTAGAAGGGCAACTACCAATTATCGTACTAATTGTCACTAGAGGCGGGTCAAGCAAATCCATAGCCTAAGGCAAAAATCAAACGGAGGTCTTATATTTTTAAGAAAAAATAATTATTTTTATAAAATCTATTTTTAAAATTATATAATCGTATTTAATAATTCTTTTTAATTAATAATATAGTTAATGCATTAAAAAGTTTTTACTATATCAAACTCCTAATTTTTTTATATATAAAAAGTTTCTTTTCTTTATAAATAGTATTTAATATATTTTTTAAAATTTATAATTTATTATTACTAAAAAAAAATGAGACCCTCAAATTTTGGGGGTCTTAGACGGACGCCTTTTCTCCGAAAGAATTGAGCCGCCCCTGATTGTCACTATAAATAGAATGCGGATAACACTAAAGAGCAAGGTCTTTTAATGGCTTAACAATCGAATATGTAGTATCCAAAAGTAAAAAAGGAAAATAAGGAGGAAAAGGCAGAAGAAGAAATGTGCTAATAACTTGACTCGATGGATGGAGAGTGCCTTCCTACTCTACAAAATCAAAATTGACCTTGCCTCTTGGTCACTATTTATTTTTCAGTGTTCCAGCAATGTTTGGACTTGGTGTTTATTTATAGCAAGTAAGAGGTTTGGAAAACGAACAACATGGATTTGGTTCGAGATCAAAACAATTCTTGAATGACGCCAGGAATGAATATAAAAAAAAATCTTTATTGATATATGTTTTTTTTATCTTTTCAGATATGTAGATAGAGAGAGAAAATATCCTACTTTCTGGTGAGCTGGGTCGTTCCAAGCAAAATCTCAATAATATAAGAAACTGAAACTGTCCAACTGAGAATCTGTTATATGTTTTCCTCGATCTTTGTTATAAGTATGCAATACGTTTATGAAAACTTACCAACAATAATGTTTACTATATATGTACTAGGGGAACACAGGCCCAACCTGATGCATGTAAAGAAAAATTAGCTGCAATGCATAAATGCGTAAAACAAACTATTTACTTTATATTTTTTGTCAAGGAGCCAAGGTTTACACGAGGTTATGCATATTTTATTTACATAGATAACAAAATGTGATGCATCCTTAGCTTGAAGGTTAAGATGCATAATTATATAGTTAAAACCTGTTGTATAAAATTGAGAAAGGTTAGTATTTTGAGCATTTTGTATATGAAAACGAAAAAATTGACCATTCAATATGATGAAAAAATTGATCATACAGTTGTTTACATATATAAGCAAATAATTTCTGTCTTTGTTATGCATTGACCCTACTTTCTGGTGAGCTGGGACGTCCCAAGCAAAATCTCAACAATATAAGAAATTGAAGTTGTCCAACTGAGAATCTGTTATATGTTTTCCTCGATCCTTGTTATATGTATGCAATACGTTTATGAGAACTTACCAACAACAATGTTTACTATATATGTATTAGGAGGGAAGGAGCCTGTGTTAGCACGGGCCCAACACGGTGCATGTTAAGAAAAATTAGTTGCAATGCATAAATGCGTAAAACAAATTATTTACTTTATAGTATTTGTCAAGGAACCAAGGTTTACATGAGGTTATGCACATTTTATTTACATAGATAACAAAATGTGATGCATCCTTAGCTTTAAGGTTGAGCTGCATAATTATATAGTTGAAACCTGTGTATAAAATTGAGAAAGGTTAGTATTTTGATGAACAGTTTGTATATGAAAATGAAAAAATTGACAGTTATTGTAGGCATTTTAAGGCGGAGGAGGTCAACGAGGCTGTTCGCAGGATGAGGAAGGGTAGGGCGATGGGGTCGGAGGAGATTCCTGTGAATTTTTGAAAGTTTACAGGCGGGGCTGGTGTAAGGCGGTTGACGGAGTTGTTTAATGACATCTTTAAGACTGCGAAAATGCCCGAGAGTTGGAGATGGAGTACCATGATTCCTCTATATAAGAACAAGGGTGACATTCAGAGTTGCATCAACTATAGGGGTATTAAGTTGTTAAGTCACACGATGAACATTTGGGAGAGAGTGGTCGAGCGGAGGTTGGGAGGATAGTGTCTATTTCGGAGAATCAATTTGGATTTATGTCCGGGCGCTCGACGACGGAGGCAATTCATCAGGTGCGGAGACTGATGGAGTGGTATAGGAAAAGGAAGAAGAACCTGCATATGGTGTTTATCGACTTGGAGAAGGCATACGACAAAGTCCCTAGTGAGGTGCTTTGGAGATGCTTGAAGGTGAGTGGGTTCCCAGTGGCGTACATCAGATCGATTAGGGACATGTATGAGGGAGCAAAGACTCAGGTGAGGACGGCGAGAGGAGATTCAGAACATTTCTCGATTTTAACGGGGTTGCATCAGGGATCGACTCTTAGCCCATTTTTGTTTGCGGTGGTGATGGGTATGTTGACGCGGCGTATTCAAGGTGAGGTGCTATGGTATATGCTTTTTGCAAATGATGTTATTTTGATTGATGAGACGCGGGGAGGTGTAAATGATAAATTGGAGGTTTGGGACAAACCCTTGAGTCTAAAGGGTTCAGGTTGAGTAGGAGCAAGACTGAGTATATGGAATGCAAGTTTATTGACTTGAGGCAGGAGGACGACGGGGTAGTGAAGTTGGGGTCCCAAGTTGTTTGTAGGAGGGATAGTTTTAAGTATCTCGGGTCGATGATTCAGGGAAATGGTAAGATTGATGAGGATATCTCCCATCGTATTGGGGCAGGTTGGATGAAGTAGAGGCTCGCCTCGGGAGTTTTATGTGATAAGAAGGTGCCGCCCAAACTGAAAGGCAAATTCTGCGGAGTGGCAGTCCGATCGGTCATGTTATACGGATTGGAGTGTTGACCAATCAAGAACTCTCATGTTAAAAACTTAAAGGTGACGAAAATGCGGATGTTGAGTTGGATGAGTGGGCTTACTAGGGGTGATAGGGTTAGAAATGAGACTGTCCGAGAGAAGGTTGGAGTGGTTTTGGTGGAGGACAAGATGCGGAAAGTTCGACTGAGATGGTTTGGGCATGTGACGAGGAGGGGCACGAATGCCCCAGTTCGTAGATGTGAGATACCTTTGGATGGCTTCATGCGGGGTACGAGTAGGCCGAAGAAGTATTGGAAAGAGGTGATTAGACGTGACATGAAGCAGTTACAGCTTACCGAGGACATGACCATAGATAGGAAGGTATGGAGGACGCGAATTAAGATAGAAGGCTAATGCATGTGGGGGGTGCCTTTGGTACGTTAGTGTAGGGTATTAAGGTGTGGGTGTCTTATCTCTATTGTGCCATTTTGTTTCATGCTTTTATTAGGAATTTGTTTAGGCCAAACCCATCGATAGCCCCTCAAACTTGTCCCTAAAATTCATTTAGACCCCTAAACTAAGGCATGTACCTATTAAACCCCTAACCCCCCCCCCCCTCCAATTTGGTTCCAATTGAGCATTTTTTGCCCAATTAGCAGAATGTTCAAGTGTGTGTAATTCACACGTAATGACGTGGCAAAAAGGACTAATTAAAAGATGACACATAGTATTGTGGGTCCAATAATTATTAAAAATTAATTATAATTTTTTTAAAAAAAATAAAATAAAATGGGGTCCCCTTCAACATCCCCCATCCCACCCCCACCCCCACCCGTTTGTTCTTCTTCTCCATTTCTTGCCTCATTCTCCATCTTTTATTTTTTTTTTAATATCTAATTAATCAATTAAAAAAAAAAAAAAAAGATGTTTTCCACTACCTTGCCCCCCGCACGCGATTCCCGCTCCATCTTATCATCTTGTTCTCCATTTCTGGAAAAAAAAATATTCAACTTTTTTTTAGAAATCTTATTTCTTTTGCAATCTAATTCATATTTATTGTTATTTTTCTTCTTCTTGTGTTGTGGGTTCATTAGAATTTGAATTCTTTAATAATATCAATAAAGTAATTTTAGATTCATATCAAGTTAGCCGGAAAAAATGGAGTTCATCGGAATCAAATTTACTCCTCAAAAATATATCAAATTTGCAAAGAGAAATGTATTAATATGCTAAAAAGTTCATGACTTTCTCTGTATCTTCTTAATTGAAAATTGTTAATTGTTAAGAATTTAAAAAGAAAAAAAAATAGAGATGAAGAGTGAAGAAGATGGCTAAGAATGAAGAAGATGGCTGGGGTCTTTGTGGGGGTGGGGTGGGAGGTCAAGGGGGGCTGATTTGGGGGCTGGTTTTCTTTTTTTCTTTGAATTAAAATTTGTTATTATTAAAAATATATTAAATAAGTTAAAATGTGATTTTTTTTACCAAAAAAGAAAAAGAAAAATTACCATTTGAGACCCATTCACGCACTCAAGGTTACACTCTCCTTGCCAAAGCAACGTTTTGTGCCTAATAGGTACTAAGTTTAGCGCTTGAGGGGTCTAATAAGTACAAGCCTTAGTTTAGGGACAAGTTTGAGGTCCTATCGATGGATTTGGCCATTTGTTTATTATTCTCTATCTTGAGTGTGAGAATACACTGGTTTGTTGTTGTTGTTATGCATTGACCCTACTACTCAAAACAAGATATTGCTTGTAAGAATTCTGGTACGTAAGATACTTTGATAAATGGATTTAAATCGTATCAATTGTTAGATGGATATACAATAATTTTATGGCTCATATTGGAATATCAAAAATCCATTGTAAACCCAGAGGAACTGTCAAATCTCCTTGTTCAGTTCAAATTACTGCAACCAACAACATACATATTCAACTATATAGTATCAACAAATCGTTAACTTGATGACCATTAGGACATCTGATATACCCAGTATAGTCCCACAAGTATGATCTCAGGAGGGTAACAGTCTACCTAATCGGATAAAGAGATTGTTTTCAAAAGATCTTCGATTCAACGAAAGTAAGAACACAACATTTCATGATGGTATAAGCAACAACAGGCCAGTAAAAAAAGTAAGCATACAAAAAAAAAAAAGAAAAATAATAAGAAACTATACCTTCCAGAAGGCAGCATGACATGACATACCAAAAAATTATGATTTAGAAGATTTTCATTGTTAGCACAAGAGTAGAACGCATTCTACAAAGAAATAAGAAAGCAGCAACTTAATATCTTATCTTAAAATAAAAATAGACAAGGGTGCATAACTTAATATGGTGAAATTATAAAAGTATAAGTTGAAACGTAGGTGTTTCCAACACTTTAGCCAATTTTATTACTTTGGCACTATCTGCTTTCAGAAGAAAATGCACATCTAAAACAGTCCTTGATAGTAAAATATATTAGCAAAAATGTCCTTAATTTTAGAGTATGGTTTTATTATGAACTCAACATCATTGTTCTTCTATAGAATCACAACATTTTATATCATCAGCCTCTATGTCTAATATATTGCTTAAAAGTTGGTTCCAGAAGTTAGGCTAACCATTATTAAGTAGAAAAAGACAAGTTTATATCAATTTACACCATGAACACATTTGAATATATATAAATTCAGCATGTACTCATCTAAAAGATCAAACTATTTAGCACTCTAAAAAAGGGATCATATGTATGTTCAAGAAAATTCAAGCAAACAAAGCAAGTTTAAACAACATAAAAAAATAAGCTAACCAAAGTAAAACTGGTAAAACAAAATGAATTAATAGAAATGTTATAGCTGATAAATATCAGGTCACTGTTGCGTTGTAAAGAAATTTTAGGTCTAATTTCACACCACAATGACAGCGGAGTATCAAGTCTACACCAAGCGAAGCTACTTTGTAAGCAAATAATACACGGAACAAAGTAAAATGAGTTCACAGTAATCTAGCTGGTAAATTCAGTCACTACCACGTTCAAGGAGACTGTACAAGTCAATACAAAGGGGTGAAAATGTTAAAAAGTGGTGAAAGAAATAGAACAACTATCTGCTAATCAACTGAAGAAGATAAATTGATTTGGGATAGTAGAAATGTTGCTCATTTTGCATTTATTCATTTCAATAAAGACAACGTGAATGCAGAAAGTAGAATCTACCAACTATATGATGAACCAAACCAAATACAACAATATACATTCTTAAGATCTTATTCGAGACCTACCCAAAATGTATTAGGATCAATGGATAGTTAGACATTCTTCTATCGAAATACAGAACACAGAAACAATCCTAAAATACAGAAGAAAACAGGACAGAAAAGAAATGCCTTTTGACAATCACAACTATCTGCTCATCTTTTAAGCGGCAAATTAAAACAGCCTCCTTAACTACAGAAATTTTGCAGCCTACAGCCAGTGGCTCTTTTAATTATGCAACTCATAGGCGTTAGAACTATATAGTCTACTGTTTCCGAAAACAAAACAACGGACAATGTGCCAGAGGCACCAACTTAACACAGTAACAAAAAGGTAATAAAGGATAAAGTAGGAGGCCAGAATCTATATTGTAGAAACACAAGTAGTCCAGGTAAGCTTACGGAGTAATATTGCTAAGAACTTTTAAGCTTTTCAGGAGTAGTTATTATTTTGTATGAATCTTAAACCTTAATCACAGTGATGCCATTCTAAGAATCAAATATGTGGCAGATTTATGAAATTTGACAAATAACTCGACATTTATTTTTGGTTTCCAACTAAAAGATTCAACAATCAATCTCCAAATAAATCTCTCGGCCAGTTTCGACCTTATAAACATGTACAGAAGGCAACTTCGCTTGAGCAGTGATGAAAGATGATGACTTTGAATTTAATGATATAACAAGCAATCTGCTTCATTTAATTTCTAAATGAAACACCACATGCAATAGAGACTAGTGCTTTAATACTTTTGCTTGACAGATTTAAAATAGTTTAAAAAGATCTGACAAAAAGTTTCGTTCTATGACTGAAATTTCTAACCTCAAACAACCCATAATAACTTCACAAGACACCAACGGAAACAAAAGATAAGTCAATAATGGCCAGCTCTGTTCCTTGATACAACAATACATAATTGCTAGTATCATCCCATACATACGACACAAAGCCCACCAACAAAATTCAGCAAAAAAAAATTTCCTTAACATTCAGAAAACATAACCAACCCTAACTCAGCTACAAATTTCCCAGAATCAAAAGAAAAGGACCTAACACTAACCCTAATTAAGCTGCCAATCTCCCAAAATTATACGAAAAGGGATAAAAAGAAGTCCGCGAAACAAAACACGCCCAGTACCTCAACTGCAAAGAACAGCTCAAAATTTTCAAACAGATTGAATTTTTCACAACACAAACGCTAATTTCACTAACCCAAAACTTCATTACAACGAATAAAATTTATATAATTGAAAACTCGGAAAGCAAGATACCCGACAGAGAGTAGACACAGCAACAAAATTTGTTTTTGCTTTGTTAATCGTTATTTTTACATGCTTATTAATGGGGATAATGGAGAAGACAACACAGAGATAAGAAAGAAGGAGAGAATGGCATGTATTTGATGCCACACGCATAATAAAGCGGCACAAACTCATCAGCATCTCACGTGCAATGACAAAACTATCCTCACACAAATTTCTTTTGACATCAAACAACATGTCAAAACCCTCCCTTATATAATGTACTAATGCAATATGCATTGGAAAACTTACCAACTGCTAAATTATCAAATGTTTCTATTGGCAAGTCAAACTAGGTGAAACCTGTTATGAACTGAAGCAGTCAGATGATTATGATTGAAAGAGTTGTTTTATTCAACTTCAAACTATTAGTATAAATAGAAGAGCAATACAGCTGAAATAGAAAACTGGATTGCTAAAAGATTGCGTACAACAACAACAACAAACCTAGTATATTCCCACACAGTGGGGTCTGGGGAGGGTAAGATGTACGCAGCCCATACCACTACCTCCGGAGAAGTACAAAGGTTGAACTAAAAAACTGCATAATGCCTAGAAAATAGGAACTATACTAGGATAATGACAAAATAAACTGTTATCCTAAAAATCTGCCGAGGACTTTTGACTCATTCCTAACAGCTCCTGAAACACAGTAACATCTCCTGGATCAGGAGCTGCAAATTCCCAGCTTTTCTCTAAGAAACTTGAACCTGCTAACATGAAATGACTTGGTAAAAATGTCCCCTACTTGATTATCTGATTTGCAATAGAGTAAAACCACTTCACCGTTCTTCTGCACTTCCCTCAAAAAATAAAATTTGATATTGAAGTGCTTGGATCTTCCATGAAACAAGAGATCTGTGAATATGGCTATGGCAGCTTGATTATCCACAAAGATCGCAGTGCTTTCTTCTTGCTCCAGCTGCAGATCAATTAAAACTTTCCCGAGCCATAGTGCTTGATTAACAGTAGTTGTTGCTGCTATGAATTCTACTTCAACTGTTGACTGTGCTACTGTTTCCTATTTCTTTGAGCACCATGAGAAACACCCTAATCCAAAAGTGAAGCAATAACCGAAAGTACTTTTCATATCACCAGTTGAGCCGCCCCAATCACTATCAGAATATCCATAGAGTTTGAAGTTCAGACTGTGGCCAAATTTGATGCCATACGCTAGAGTTCCTTTAAGATACCTAACCACTCTTTTGGCAGCTATTATGTGCAACTCACTTGCACAATTTAAAAACCTGGATAAAAACACTCACACTCACAGGAAACAAAATGTCAGGCCTTGTTGTCGTGAGATACATCATGCTCCTTGATCAACTAGCTCAGCTCCATCATCCTTTTTCAGTTTTTCTTTTTGATTCATCGGAGTACTCACACTCTTGCATTCTTCCATTTTAAATCTTTTTAGAATCTCCTTAATGTATTTCTTTTGACAAATAAAGACTTCATTTCGAGTTTGCTTGATCTCCATTCCCTGAAAATAAGTCATCTCACCAAGATCGGTCATCTCAAAGACTTTCGTCATCTCCTCCTTGAATTCTTCAATCAAAGCTATATTATTTCCAGTCACAAGTAAATCATCGACATACAGAGAAATAATAATAATGTTAGAGCCAATTTTCTTGATATAAAGAGTTGATTCACTTAAGCTATCGGAAAGATCCTATAAGCTTTAGAAATCGAACAGTAGCCAATGAAAATCCCTGGTTCAGTCTTCTCATCAAGCTTATCTCTTTTGACCTGCGGAACATAAGAAAAACACATACATCCAAATATTTTGAGATTTTTTACAGTAGGTTTAACACCATACCAAGCCTCAAAAGGAGTCTTCTTTTCCACTGCCCTTGTCGGCAGTCTATTCAGCAAGAAAACAGTTGTGTTCGCT
>JAPEIP010000433.1:38688-49372 GCA_026120095.1 Capsicum chinense
TAGCCCCCACCTCTGCACTCGTTTTTCTCTTTTTTTTTTTAGAGAACAGACAATCATTCAAATTTTCTCATAAAATCAAAAGTTTAAATTTATGCAAATTCATTCCGTCAACCAAATTCATTCAATCGTTCTGTCAAACAAAGCTTACGAAATTCAAACCAAACATTCAAATTTAGATACGAAATTTAAATTTATGAATTAAACCAAACATTCAAATTTATCTTTATAAATTGCGAATTTCGTAACCCATAAAGATCAAGTTGCCACTTCAAATCAAAACTTGCATCCAAACCAAACATTCAAATTTATTTGTTAATTCAAATCAAAACTTGCATCAACAATCAAACTTTTTATACACATTTTTTCTTATAAAATTGATGAAATCTAATAACAATGGAGATGATGGGTTTGAAGAAGGAGAAAAGAGATTGGGTGGGGTAGGGATAAAGCTATAAGAAAAAAATAAAAAAAGGGGTGTGGGGGTGCGAGGGTGCGGGGTGGGTGGCATTGGAGAAGAAAGGGTGTGATTTGAATATATATGATAAGAAATGGTGTAATTTAGATATATAGGAGAAATTTGGTATGATTTAGATATAAATATATTATATAAAAGTGGGACCATTTTTTTAAGAAAATTAAATCACGCATTCTTTTATTTTTTTTAAAAAAATATCACGTCAGTATTAAGGTTTAAATTAATTCACTTTAAAGATCTTAAGGGGGTAGATAAACGAAAGCTTAGTTTAAGTGCTAAAGTAAGTTGAGACGACAAGTTCAGGGGGGAAATGATGTCTTTTCTCTTATACATCACATGTTCTAAAAGTGTAATTGTTTAATTGTTATTAGTTTCATACGTTTATATGATTAGAATGTAAAGTTTTATTGCTCATATGACACATACTTAATTTTTATAGGTTATAGATGTATCTGCTCAAAGATTATATTTCACGTGCTCTATGTCATAATTAAGTTATTTACATACTGTGTATTTTCATAATGTTAAAACTTATGCATCAAGTACTTTCATAGTTTATTTATTTATATAATTATACGATAAATGTTATGATATCATTCATTTGTCTACATGTTATATACATACATATATGTATATATATATACATACATATATATATATATAGCGTATAATAACCTACAGTTTATTGATTGGACAAATCATTTGATTTTATGCCAACTTAATTATGGTATAGTTATTTGGGTATCATATGTTCCATAGGGTATGCATTTAGAAATATCAAGGACCTATTTATTTGTATAACATACATCTATTTGTTTACGATGGTCCCCATCATTGATTCATGGCACCAAAAAATTCAGTGTTGGTGCATTATGTTTTGTCTTTACATCTTTATCTTGCCCTTGAATTTCTAAATACTAGTGATTTATGTTGAATGTTGGCTTCAAAGGCAAGTACTCTAATTCAAGGTTCTCAGGGATGCTAGTATAGAATTCAGTTTTACTTCTTTTTACACAAGACTTGCTACATCTTTTTACAAGTTTATCGTAAGTTAATTATTTTAGTTTAGTCTACAAGAAGGTTTTTATTTGGTTCGACTACTACATGTTTAAGAAATCAGCCAAAGTTTTACAACCACTGATGCACTTTTTTTCTCTCATTTGTTGATGCAAGCACACCTTTTGCTTCTATCCAGGGCACACAAACATTGAATGCTCTTGTTTCCAGTGTTTTCTTTTTTATTTGTACATTGTTCTGGAAAGAGTAGTATTTTAAATTTTTAATTCCTTGTACCTTTTTCATAATGAGTATGTTGAATCGCGTGAATTGCCTCATTTAGAAGATCAGTTTTTAAAGAATGTATTTTTTTTTTCTTTATTAAAATGAGGGGTACTTTATTTGTTTGAATATGTCTGCATAATGTTTCCTCACTTGATTTTTTTTTCTTCAATAAAGTATGTGAAATAATTCTAGTTAGTGGTAAGATTCAATTCTAACATTATTTTTTTCTCTGACGATATGTGTGAATTAGAGGTGTGATATTCCTTTGTGTTGGTTACGTTTATGTTTTTGTTTATTATATTTGTTATCTATTGTGAGCTGGGTTTATTGAAACAGCCTCTCTACTTCAGCTGAGGTAGTGGTACAGACTGCGTACACTTTACCCTCCCCGGGATCCCACTCTGTAGGAATATACTGGGTATGTTGTTGTATTTGTTTTTGTGTAAATATTCATCTATAAGTTTTATAATCAACATTAAGTGTTGTGATTAGCTTACTTGCTCACTATGTAAATTTACAATTCTAGAACCCATGTCCTAAGTGCTCTTATATTATACCTTCTTAGATATAGAAGGTAACTTATTATATGTTATATATTTTCACTTTATATAGCGATATGTATTAGGTATTAAAGATTATATCTGTCTATATGATCAAATGGCAGATCTCGTGTTATAGTTTATCTATTCACGTGTTAATTTTTTTCTTTTAGCCCACATGTCACATGCTATTTATGGTTCATATATTCATGTGTGAAAGATTTTCAGATGTTTATATGGGTAAATGCACTTCATATTTATTGGCTAACATGTTGTAGTTACTGTATGATTTGATGAATTAGGCAGGTATCATTTAGAAAAGGTGTCAAGTGGCTCCGTAGAATTGGCAAGCTGAGCCCTGAGTATATAAGAAAAAAAAAACAAATGATGTATGACTCTTATATTAATTTGTAGAGAAAATTCAGATGGCCTAAGTGAGGTGATAGCCTCCAGATAGAGTTGTAGTGCACCCACCATTCCTTATGTGCTTACCGCTCAAGTGTTTTTCTCTATTGAGTTATTTCAAGAAGGCAAGATACTCAACTTGTTTTAAGCACCATTTGAGTGTACATGACGTGTGACTATGATTCAAGAAATGTGTGTGGATACAGCTTTCAGGTGCAGAGTATAAGGTAAGTTACCATAGTGATTATAACTATCATTCGAATATAAGGCCAAATGGAGCCTCGTGTATTATCCTTTGGATATTATATTTATCGTGACGCTATGTGAAGCGTATTTGTATGTATTTTGATTTGTATTTATTGTGGCGCTCTGTGAAGCGTATTGATATGTATTTTGGTTAGCTGATAGGTTCCCGATAGGCCTACTTATAGGAAAAACTTTGGCAATTTTTTTTTTAAAAAATAGGAGTTAGCCAAATTTTAAGACCTTAAGGTAGATTAAGGGAGGTAGAATTAAAGTTGAGTAAATGATCTCATGAATGTCTTGGGTAATTATAGGAGTCAAAATAAGTTGTGCGCATCATTCGAGGACGAATGATCCTGAGTAGGGGAGATTGTAACACCACGATAAATTTTAGAATTTATTTTAATATTTTAGATGAGTATAACTCTTAGTTTATAGAGATTTACGCGGTCATACATTATAAAAAAAATTATATTGTATATATATATGTGTGTGTGTATAAATATAAGACGGAATACATATACAGGCCCCTGAACTATTTCACTTTTTCCGTATAGGTACCTCAATTAAGCCAGGTACCTATTGAACCCTTTACTCCTTCACAAATGGTTTCAATTGAGTCCAATTTGCTGACGTGGCCAAAAAAGTAAAATATGTGTACTACACACACCAATGACGTGGCAAAATGACAAATCAGACAACGACATGTGGCATTTTAACTTAAAATAATTATAAAAATAATTTTTTAATATAATTAAATTTAAATTTAAAAAAATCATTAACATCTCCCCCCACAGTGCAGCCTACCCGATCCTCCCCCCACTTCCCCTTTTTCCTTCCAAATACACAGAACCCATTTCCCATTTCCCTTCCAAATACACAGACCCCATTTCCCATTTCCCTTCTTCACTTTTCTTCTTCCAAATACACAGATCCTATTTCCTCTTCCCTTTCAATTGATAAGGAAGAAAAAATGGCTTAACAAGAACGCCACCAGTTTCACTCCCTCCCATCTGATCAAACACCTGTAATGCCTCATCGACCCTGTAACATTTGCATAAACGATTGATGATAATCCCAAATGTCACAACATTTGGTTTAACTTTCTTTTCCTTTATCTCATTCATAAGCAAATTCATGTAAAAGGTGCCAGGCCTTATCGCATTTCCCACTTCGACAAAACTTGGTAATCAATTTAGTAAACCATACATCATCCAAAAAAATGCCATGCTCAAAGAATCTCATAAGAAGTTCATAAATTTCCTCCACGTTCATCATTTTCTCAACCCAAATCCTCTTCCACGTAGCAAAGAAAACGATATCCATCGTACTATTGTTTGGAGGAACATCACTATCCCTTTTAAGCATTTCGTCGAGCACCTTGAACCCACGATCAATATTCTCTCCACGAAGCAAACAAATTAACCACACTCGTATTTCTTGAATCTGGGTCTAGATCTTTATACATCGATACCGCTTCCTCAAGCATTTTAGCTCGCCCAAAGCATCGTATAAGAAGTGTCGCAGCATTAATCGATAAAGGGATTTTTCCCTCTTTAGCAAAACAAAAAAGTTCAAAAAGCTTACTAGGTACATCAGCTTCTTGTTCATCACGCATTGCTTGTTCAAGAATAGCTTGAAATGTAAAGGAAAGAGAAGAAGGATTTGCTGACATTTGTTCGAGAAAATGAAGAAGAAGGGAAAATGAAGAAGAAGAAGAAGAAGAATAGTAGTTGAGGGGCAAGTATTTTTAAAAATAAAAAATATGAGAAATGAGATAATTAAGAAAAATAAAAAAGATAAAGAGATTAAAAAAAAAACTAAAATTTAATGTTTCAAGCTCTTAAATTGAGTGCAGTGCACGCATTATGCCACATCAGCCCCACATCAGCGATTGTGTTCAATTGATACGTTTTATGAAGGAATAAAGGGTTCAATAAGTACCTATCTTAATTGAGATGCCTATACGGAAAAAGTGAAATAGTTAAGCGGTCTGTATATGTATTTAGCCTAAATATAATGTATATAATGTATATGATTATGGTTGATGGGTTAAAGGATAAGTGAGAAATTTTATTATATTTATATGTATTTTTTTGGTGCAAGTGGGGGCCACTTTATTATTTGTTTTTCCTACAAAAATACTTTAAAAAAAGGGATAAAATCCTTTATCACCCAAACCACTGCCTCTCTCCTTTCTCTGTCTAACGTTACTGCGGCATAGCTCCACCGACAACAACAATCACCGGCCGGCGAAATCCCCACCGGTGTTGCCTTTCTTTCTCCTCTCTTCGTCCCTCCACTGCTCTAGACAGTCGCGTCGCCCCTTTTCTTCCTCTGCCTGTTCTCTTTCTCCACTGATATGGCCACCACCGGCGAGCCAACTGCCGACGAAACCCGCTATTACTCCAACTGACAAATCCCACTAAAACACCACCAAGTAGATTCGGGTTAGAAAGGGAGAAAGGTCAATGGTTTCTCAACATTGATTTTGAAATATTAAGATAATAAATTGATTATCTATCGGATTGTGGTAATTAGTAGTTAGCAAAATAAAAGTTACATTCCCGCGGGTTGAATTGGTTATTACTGTGGTCCTACCGTTAGCTAGGACATCAAAGGTATGTAAAGTTAAAACCTCCTTCGCTTTAAGGCACGACCTGTAATTATTTATTCCTCCTAAAGTAGCCGAGATAGTCTACTTGATATATGTGAATAGAGTTTCCGGTTTCTATATGCATAACACATGATCACTTATCCTTTTCATTTGAATTACGCTTATTCATGCTTCTTGTGTTAATTGGTTGAGGTCAAAACATTTGTACTACTCCCATCAAGTCAAGTATCTATAGAGTTTGTTCGTCTTCATTAGGAATTCGTAGAAGTCACCTAGTACATAGTCATATGCTATGAATTAGAATAAATGGACATAATATAGTCGCATTAATATATTAGATCACATAGTGCTATAGCAATATGATGATATAAAGTACAAGCATTGTAATAGTTCGATACTATCAAAGAAGTCAATTGTATATGGAAAGTACTACTCGAATAACTAATCAGTATTTGCCGTAATATATACTTGCATAGGCCTACGAAGCACTATTTGATAAAGGATAATGATGGAAGGGTATACATAGGTTTGGCTTGGCACATATGCGACGTAATTCTGTGCATAGAATTGAGACCAGACCTATAGTGAGACCGAGCATTGTGGCGTACCTGCACTTATGGCATCATTTGCATTTTGAGTCAGCTGGACTAGTTCCCCTGATTCAAGCCAATACATGGCACATATGACATGCGAGCAGACCCTTATAATAAGTCCCTAAGGAGGAGCGTACCCTGTATCAGATCACGATTACAGTTATACGTATAAAATCATAGTCAGGAGTATCTGGGTAGCACATATCGTACACATGACATAGAATGCCCTTGATAGACCATCATATGATTATTTGTATCAAAAGTAGGCACAAGACATCACTTAGGCAAATTACTAGGCTCTTATAATGAAGACTTACTCGTAAATGCTTATATGGTAAGTTAATAAGGCAAATGCATAGGTAATAGTTTATATGGTGTATTTGGCACCTGTCTCTCATAAGTTATAGCTTCATATAAGAGTTTCTAGTAGTCAGTCGTCCACAATTGCTCATTTTGTTGTTTGATTCATTGAGCATCCTTATACATTTGTTTGTTATTCTGTGTCTGTTTTACATACTGGTACAAGTCTATTCAGGGGCACTGCATTTCTGCAAATACAGGATCAAGTCTATTGATGAGTAGACTTCTATACTAGGCACTTGTTCGTATTCAGTAAAGTAGTCGGTGAGCTCCTCTCTTACCTGGGGCTAATAAACGTCGAGTACTATTTAATCATGTTTTTAATTATAGTTTGGATATATAAGAGCCCTGCCCCGACCACCTTCCCTGATACAGTTATAATTTCTTTTAGAGGCTTCATAGACAGAGATAAGTTGTCATACGGGGTCATAATTTCACATGTTTGTATCTTATGTGTGTCCAATGGGATATAATTGATTTGTACATACCCCTTTATCATTTTTATGAGTAGCAACTCTTCCACACACAATATATATATATATAACTCCTCATACGGTTCTTGTCCGTCCCATCTAGGCTAGGGGCGTAATACATTGTGAGCGAGAAATTGCATACGACGAGTAACTGACCATACAAGCACTTAATCGTATAATGAAATCTACTGTATGTAGAAGAAAGCAGGAACAAGTCCATGATAGTCGCCATTAAAAACTAGACAAGCTTCATTCTTCTTTCTCAGATGCGTATGCAGGAAACAAAGGGTATTTAATAGCATCCAACAGAAATATTCAGAATGCACTTGTTAACGTAAATGATAGCTAGCACACAGTAAGTACAAGGATTATTCAAGTTTAATCTGAATCAGAATCATGTCTTCTTCTCTTCTCCTTGTCTTTCTTATGTTTCCTCCTGTCATATGAATCGCGTGTATGCTTCCTCTTACCGTCTGAATCACGGGAATGTTTCCTCCTATCATCTGAATCACGGGGCTGTTTCCTCCAATCATCTGTGCCCTGCAAATGTTGTTTCTCTCTTCTCTCATCCTTTTCCCGTCTCTTCTCTTCTCGCCTCCTCTTCTTTTGGTTCCTTTCAGCGTCTGACTCTTCTTCATTCTGTATGGGTGGAGCAACGGTCACACTTGCATTAATCTTTTCTACAGGCTCATCGATCGGGTTAGATGGAAAAGCCGCTGGTGAACTTGGTTCTTCCCACGGTTTGGGCAATCTGAAGAATACGTTAACAAACATGATTAGGAATGAGAAGAAACAAAATCCATATGGTTTTATCCTTTGTTATTTTCTTTGAATCATAGTTTAGTTACTCTAGAACCTTTCATCTACAAAGTTGAGCCCTTGTTCCTTAACTAGCAATGGAACTTGGAGATAATTTATCCGAAAGAGGAAAGCCAACGGGCAAGGAGAAAGATTGCATAAGAACCACAAAAATCTAAAGAGAACTCCCAATGCTAGTGAAACCAGAGACCGTGAAACCAATACTTACTTTGAGAAACCAAGACCATCTACCCGAGCAGCTTCAGAATGCCCTGCTCCCAAGTCTTCTGCAGTCGAACCTCTCTTCACAAGTTCAGAAAACTCATGCTTGTCTAGCCGAGTACCTTGAGGACGTGTGGCACGCTTGGGAGCTAAGCCCAGAGCCTCCCTCATTGCCTGCTCCTCCTCTTCTTTAATCTTACGTATTTCTTCTTTTGCTGCCTCCATATCCTTTTCCTGGGATTTCTTATCACGGGTGTACCAATGAAGATCTTTCCCTGCACAGAGGGAGAAAATAACAAAACAAGATAAAAATATGGCACTAGTTAAGATTTTGTAATGAAAACTAAAATGTCCAGCACAACGTTATATTGTCAACATATTCCTGTCTTTCCCAAGGTAAAAAGCACTTGTGATTCCACATAAAATATGGATTAAGTATCTCAGGGTTCCACATGTTATTTATGACCTCAAACGTATATTGGCTAGCTTTGTCCAACTACGCATCTCCTCACACTAAGCAAAATACCAACACAATTCATACAGCAGGACAACAAAACCTACTCTGAGAATCGGTTTCCAAAAAAAATCTACTCAGAGAATACAAAATTAGCCAAGTTAAAAATGACTGCATTCACCAGAAGGTGCAAGTAGCACACATCAAGGATAAGTGAGAGTTCACTTGAGATTGCTTTATATGTGTTGCATCAACTTCCAGATGCACCAGTTCTTTAGCATGAAACTCATGGTGAATGAAGGCGTTAAAAGGGAACGCGGTAGAACTCAAATCACTTGGACATAGGCTGTTTTGAAAGATCTACAATCTCTTCAAATCAATGCACGTTGCAAAAGATAGGGTACAATAGAAGAAAAGGATCATATTAATACATCATTTTAGATCCTATCCTTTCAAGGAGTCTTTTGTTTCAGCAGAAATTTACATGTCAATAGAAAGTACAGAGAACTAATACATTTGTGTTGTTATTTGAAATTAGCGTAATATTGGCATGAAAACAAAAGGCTAATGACAGTAGTAGATCCATGATTTCACTAAGGGGATTCAAATTATAAAAAAAGTAAATGCACCAATAAGCCAAGAGGAATCATCTATTTATTATATATATAAAAAATAATTGAACATAACTAACTAGAAAGGGGGTTTGTCATAGAGAATTTATATAGTTTAAATGGAGAAACATGATCCATGATAATTCATATAATCGACTATTCGGACTTAGATATCTATATATCATCTACTTCAAAAAACCCAACATGGAAAATCAATCAATTACGCCTCAACCACAAACTAGTTGCCGTCCTCCATAAGAATTCTTAGTATCCATTTAAATCTGTTTCATTTCTCAGTAAATAATTGTCTTCTAAGACAACTTCGGAGTTTCCTAAAACTAGAATTCTCTAACTTTTAACACTTACCTTAATGTACATACAAGTCAGCAACCAGAATAAAACTAGAAAAAACACTGCCTAATGTACACAACAACAACAACATACCCAGCGTGATTCCACAAGTGGGGTCTGGGAAGGTGGTGTGTACGCAGTTAGTTCGTACAACAACAGCAACCAAGTCTTAATTTCAGCTACTTCGTATTGCCTATATAAATCTATTGCTTCCATTATGTGCTTCTTCTTAGACTGCACGGTATTAGGTTTTTTAATAAGATTTCCTCAATGTAATTGTAGGCCTATCTTGCTCAATTATATCACCTCTAATCATCATCTGTGTCATCCCTATAAATTGGTATGTGATGGTCGACATGAGTGATGACCAGATCCATCACAGGCTACTTGCACCCCCTGTTGATGTCGTCATCTCTAATGTTTTTTAATATTGTATAGTCGTACAGTCATCAAAAGATTTGCAATTTCGAAATCATTCAAGTAGTCGATAGGCCTATTTTTTTAATCGGTTCAAGCTGTTGACAGACCCTATAGCTATAGCCAACATTCACTCCTATATGATATTGCTAGTCTGGAAACGGTTTATAAGACTTCCTTTCACTTTATTAGTTATTTACCAATCATGTAGGACTCCACTTTCACTTAATAGCATTCCTCCATTTTAATCATCCTACTTTAGTTCATTTTACATCCTCATCTATCATGTCATACTTCTAAAGGACAGCCTACATCAGTGTTTTTAGAAGCAAGAAACGCAAAAAGTCGGCAGGGGTCCTAGAGCTTTAAGTGAGAAGCAAAGTATAGGCAAGGCACAATTTCAAAAGAATATCAAAAAGAACATTATAGAAATAACTAACTAAAAAAAACTTGGCAAAATGGTTCAATGGGCCCCTGTACTAGGTCGGTTTTGTAAGTTGGATGCTTTTACTTACATGTTAGTCATCTGGACCCCTGAACCCATTAAAAAGCTATATTTTGCATCCTTTGACCGTTGACCGAGCCTACATGACATTGAAATTGCAGAGTAGGACGAAGACGTGAAGGCACTCGCCTAAGGTGCGAGTTGCGATCAATTTTTAGTCAATTTTATATTACAATAATTTAAAAAAAAAAAAAATAGGCCACTCAACTTTTTTTCAATTTAGAAATATTTTTAATAAATTAAAAAATAAAAAATTTAGAAAAAAATTAAAAAATCCCCCCTTCCCCAACTCCCTACCCCCGTCCAGCTATCCCCCACCCCACCCCCTCGCCCATCGACC
>JAPEIP010000434.1:1328-12738 GCA_026120095.1 Capsicum chinense
TTACTTTAGTTGAGGGCCCTTCTAAAAATGGGATTTTACTTTTGTTCAGAAACTCCTGAAAAAAAGGATTTTTCTTTCTGTTCAGGACCCTCCTGAAAAATGTGATTTTACTTTCTGTTTAGGACCCTTCTGAAAAATGGGATAGTACTTTATGTTCAGGACACTTCTGAAAAATGGGATTTTAGTTTCTTTTCAGGATCCTCCTGAAAAATGGGATTTTAATTTTTGTCCAGGACTCTCTCTGAAAAAAGTGATTTTATTTTATGACCAGGACCCTCTTAAAAAAATAGAATTTTACTTTCTGTCCAAGGACCTCCTGAAAAAAGAAATTTTACTTTCTATTCAGGACCCTTCTGAAAAATGGGATTTAACATTACGTTCAGGACCCTCCTGAAAAATGAGATTTCACTTTCTGTTCAGGACCCTCCTGAAAAATAGAATTTTACTTATGTTCAGGGCCTTCCTAAAAAATAGGATTTTACTTTCTGTTCAGGTCCCTCCTAAAAAATGGTATTTTACTTTCTGTTCAGGTCCCTCCTAAAAAATGGGATTTTACTTTTGTTTAGGGCCGTCTTGAAAATGGTATTTTACTTTTTGTTCAGGACCCTCCTGAAAAATGGGATTTTTCTTTTGTTCAGGGCCCTTTTGAAAAATAGGATTTTACGTTCTGTTCAGGTCCTATTGAAAAATGGGATTTTACTTTTGTTCAGGGCCCTGCTGAAAATGGGATTTTAATTTTGTTCAGAACCCTCCTGAAAAATCGGATTTTATTTTCTTTTCAGGACCCTCCTAAAAAATGTGAATTTACTTTCTGCTTAGGACCCTCCTACAAAATGAGACTTTACCTTCTGTTTAGGACCCTCCTGAAAAATGGGTCTTTACTTTTGTTCAGGACCATCCTGAAAAATATAATTCGACCTTCTTTTAAGGACCCTCTTTAAAAATTGGATTTTACATTATCTTCAGGACCCTACTGAAAAATACGATTTTAGTTTATGTTTAGGACCCTCCTGAAAAATTGAATTGAACTTTCTGTTCAGGACCATCCTGAAAAATGAGATTTTACCTTCTGTTCAGGACCCTCCTGAAAAATGAGACTTTACTATCTGTTTAGGCCCCTCCTAAAAAATGGGATTTTACTTAATGTTCAGGACCTTCCTGAAATATAAGATCTTACCTTCCGTCTAGGATCCTATTGAAAAATGGGATTTCACTTTTTGTTCAAGACCCCCTGAAAAATGGGATTTTACTTTCTGTTCAGGACCCTCGTAAAAAATGGGATTTTACTTTTGTTTAGGATCCTACTGAAAAATGAGAGTTTATTTTCTGTTCAGCGCACTCCGGAAAATGGGATTTTACTTTCTATTCAGGGCCTTCCTGAAAATTGGAATTTTACTTTTTATTCAGGACCCTCTTGAAAAATAAGACCTTTCTTTTGTTAAGGACCATCCTGAAAAATGAGATTCTACATTTTGTTCAGGAACCTCCTGAAAAATTGGATTTCCCTTTATGTTCATGACCCTCCTGATAAATGGGATTTTACAATCTGTTCAGAACCCTCCTAAAAAATTGCATTTTACTATATATTCAGCACCATCCTAAAAAATAAGATTTTGCCCTGTTTAGGACCCTCCTGATAAATATGATTTTTGTTTATGTTCAGGACACTCCTGAAAAATAGGATTTCACTTTCTGTTCAGGACTGTCCTGAAAAATAGGATTTTACCTTATATTCAATACCTCCTAAAATTGGGACTTTAGTTTCTATTTAGGCCCATCTAAAAAATGGGATTTTACTTTCTGTTCAGGACCCTCTTGAAAAATGGGACTGTACTTTATGTTTAGGATCCTCCTGTAAAATGGGACTTTACTTTTCTTTAGGACCATCCTGAAAAATGGGATTCTACCTTCTATTCAGGACCCTCCTAAAAAATTGGATTTCACTTTATGTTCAGGACACTTCTCAAAAATGGGATTTTAGTTTCTGTTCAGGATCTTCCTTAAAAATGGGATTTTAATTTACGTCGTGGACTCTCTCTGAAAAAAGTGAATTTACTTTATGTCCAGGACCCTCTTAAAAAATAGGATTTTACTTTCTGTCCAGACACCTCCTGAAAAATGGAATGTTACTTTCTGTTCAGGACCCTCCTGAAAAATGGGATTTCACTTTACGTTCAGGACCCTCCTGAAAAATGGGATTTTACTTTCTGTTCAGGACCCTTCTAAAAAATAGAATTTTACTTTTGTTCAGGACCTTCCTTAAAAATGGGATTTTACTTTCTGTTCAGGTCCCTCCTAAAAAATAGGATTTTACTTTTGTTCAGGGCCCTCCGGAAAATGGGATTTAACTTTTTGTTCAGGACCCTCCTGAAAAATGGGATTTTTCTTTTGTTCAGGGCCCTTCTGAAAAATAGGATTTTACTTTCTGTTCAGGTCCCTATTGAAAAATGGGATTACTTTTGTTCAGGGCCCTGCTGAAAATGGGATTTTAATTTTTTTCAGGACCCTCTTGAAAAATAGGATTTTTTTTTTGGAACCGCCTAAAAAATGTCAATTTACTTTCTGCTAAGGACCCTCCTAAAAAATGGGACTTTACTTTCTGTTTAGGACTCTCTTGAAAAATGGGTCTTTACTTTTGTTCAGGACCATCCTGAAAAATATAATTCGACCTTCTTTTCAGGACCCTCTTTAAAAATTGGATTTTACATTATATTCAGGACCTTCCTAAAAAATACGATTTTACCTTATGTTTAGGGCCCTCCTAAAAAATTGAATTTCACTTTCTGTTCAGGACCATCTTGAAAAATAGGATTTTACCATCTGTTCAGGACCCTCCTGATAAATGGGACTTTACTTTCTGTGTAGGCCCCTCCTAAAAAATGGGATTTTACTTTTGTTCATGACTATCCTGAAAAATGAGATTTTACATTCTGTCCAGGACCCTCCTGAAAAATTGGATTTCCCTTTATGTTCATGACCCTCCTGATAAATGGTATTTTACTATCTGTTGAGGACCCTCCTAAAAAATGGCATTTTACTACATCTTCAGCACCCTCCTGAAAAATAAGATTTTGCCTTGTTCAGGACACTCCTGAAAAATATGATTTTAGATTATATTCAGGACACTCCCGAAAAATGGGATTTCACTTTTCTGTTTTGGATTCTCCTGAAAAATAGGATTTTACCTTATATTCAAGACCTCTTAAAAATGGGACTTTAGTTTCTGTTTAGGCCCATCCTGAATAATGAGATTTTACTTTCTGTTCAGGACCCTCTTGAAAAATGGGAATTTACTTTTATTCTGGACCCTCCTAATGTTGGGATTTTACTTCATGTCCAGGATCCTCCTGTAAAACGGGATTTAACTTTATGTTCAGGACTCTCCTGAAAAATGGGATTTTACTTTATGTTCAGGACCCTGCGGAAAAATTAGATTTTACTTTCTGTTCAGCACCCTTCTGAAAAATAGAAATTTACTTTCTGTCCAGGACCATCTTGAAAAATGGGATTTTACTTTATGCTTAGGACTCTCCTGAAAAAAAGGATTTTACCTCTTGTTCAGGACCTTCCTGAAAAAAGGGATTTCACTTTATGTTCAGGACCATCCTTAAAAATGGGATTTTACTAGCTGTTCAGCACCCTCCTAAAAAATGAGATTTTCCTTTTGTTCATGGCCCCCCTGAAAATAGGAATTTACTTTCTATTCAGGACCCTCCTGAAAAATAGAATTTTACTTTCTATTCGTAACCCTCCTGAAAAATGATATTTGACTTTCTATTCAGGACCCTCTTAAAAAATGGGATTTTACTTTCTATCCAGGATCCTCCAGAAAAATGGAACTTTACTTGTTATTCAGGACCCTCCTAAAAAATAGGACTTTACTTTTGTTCAGGACCATCCTGAAAAATGGGATTCTACCTACTATTCAGGATACATTTGAAAAATTAGTTTTCACTTTATGTTCAGAACCCTCCTTAAAAATGGGACTTTACTTTCTAAAAAATGGGACAGTACTTTATGTTCAGGACCCTCCTATAAAATGGGACTTTACTTTTGTTTAGGACCATCCTGAAAAATGGGATTCTACGTTCTATTCAGGACCATCCTGAAAAATTGGATTTCACTTTATGTTCAGTACACTTCAGAAAAATGGGATTTTAATTTCTGTTCAGGATCCTCCTTACAAATGGGATTTTAATTTATGTCCAGGTCTCTCTCTGAAAAAAGTGATTTTACTTTATGTCCAGGACCCTCTTAAAAAATAGGAATTTACTTTCTGTCTAGGGACCTCCTGAAAAATAGAATTTTACTTTCTGTTCAGGACCCTCCTGAAAAATGGGATTTCACTTTACGTTCAGGATCCTCCTGAAAAATCGGATTTTTACTTTCTGTTCCGGACCCTCCTGAAAAATAAAATTTTACTTTTGTTCAGGACCCTTCTAAAAATGGGATTTTACTTTATGTTCAGGACCCTCCCAAAAAATGGGATCTTACCTTCTGTCTAAGACCCTCCTGAACAATTTGATTTTACTTTATTTTCAGGAACTCCGTGAATAATGGGATTTTACTTTCTGTTCAACATTCTCGTGAAAATTGGGATTTTGCTTATGTTCAAGACCCTCCTGAAAAATGGGACCTTACTTTCTATTTAGGGAACTCCTGAAAAATGGGATTTTACTTTTGTTCAGGGCCTTCCTGAAAATAGGATTTTACATTTGTTCAGGACCCTCCTGAAAAATGCAATTTTACTTTCTATTCAGGACCCTCCTGAAAAATAAAATTTTACTTCCTGTTCAGTACCCTCCTAAAAAATGGGACTTTACTTTTATTCAGGACCATCCTGAAAAATGAGATTCTACATTTTGTTCAGGACCCTCCTAAAAAATTGGATTTTACTTTATGTTCATGACCCTCCTGATAAATGGGATTCTACTCTCTGTTCAGGATCCCTCCTATAAAATAGGATTTTACAATATGTTCAGAACCTTCCTGAAATATAGGATTTTACTTTCTGTTCAGAACCCTCTTGAAAAATAGGATTTCAATTTATGTTCAGGACCCTCCTGAAAAATGGGATTTCACTTTCTGTTCAGGACTCTCCTGAAAAATAGGATTTTAGCTTATATTCAAGACCTCTGAAAAATGGGATTTTACTTTCTGTTCAGGACCCTCCTAAAAAATGGGATTTTACTTTTATTCAGGACCTCCTAAAAGTTGGAATTTTACTTTATGTCTAGGGCTCTCCTGTGAAATTGGATTTAACTTTATGCATAGGACCCTCCTGAAAAATGGGATTTTATGTTATGTTCACGACCCTGCTATAAAATTAGATTTTATTTTCTGTTCAGGACCTTTCTCAAATATGGGAATTTACTTTCTGTCGAGGACCTTCTCTAAAAATAGGATTTTACTTTTTGTTTAGAACCCTCCTGAAAAATAGGATTTTCTTTTTGTTCATGGCCCTCCTAAAAATGGGATTTTCATTTTGTTCATGGCCCTCCTGAAAAATGGGATTTTCCTTTTGTTTATGGCCCTCCTAAAAATATGATTTTATTTCTATTCAGGACCCTCCTGAAAAATAGAATTTTACTTTCTATTCAGAACCCTCCTGAAAAATGATATTTGACTTTCTATTTGGGTCCCTCCTAAAAAATGGGATTTTACTTTCTGTCCAGGATCCTCCAGAAAAATGGAACTTTACTTGTTATTCAGGACCCTCCTAAAAAATAGGACTTTACTTTTGTTCAAGACCATCCTGAAAAATGGGATTCCACCTACTATTCAGGACACTCCAAAAAAATTAGATTTCACTTTATGTTCAGAATCCTCCTGAAAAATGGGACTTTACTTTCTATTCAAGACCCTCCTGACAAATAGGACTTTGCTTTAGTTTAGGAGTATCCTGAAAATGGGATTCTACCTTCTGTTTAGGTCTCTCCTGAAAAATCAGATTTCACTTTATGTTCAGGACCCTTCTGAAAAATGGGATTTTACCTTCTGTTCAGCACCCTCCTGAAAAATGAGACTTTACTTTCTGTTTAGGCCCCTCTTGAAAAATGGGATTTTTGTTTCTGTTCGGGACCCTCCTAAAAAATGGGATTTTACTTTATGTTCAGGACCCTCCTAAAAAATGGGATTTTACCTTCTCTTCAGGATCGTTTTTAAAAATGGTATTTCACTTTATGTTCAGGACCCTTCTGAAAAATGGAATTTTACTTTCTGTTCAGGACCATCCTGAAAAATAGAATTTTACTTTCTGTTCAGGACCCTCCTGAAAAATATGATTTTACTTTCTGTACCGGACCTTCTTGAAAAATGGGACTTTACTTTCTACTCAGGACCGTCCTGCAAAATGGGACTTTACTTTGTTCAGGACCATCTTGAAAAATGGGATTCTACCTTCTGCTCAGGACCCTCCTAAAAAAATTAGATTTTACTTTATGTTTAGGACCCTCCTGAAAAATGAGATTTTACTTTTTGTTCTGGACCCTCCAAAAAAATGGCATTTTACTATATGTTCAGAACCCTCCTAAAAAATGGGATTTTACTTAATGTCTAGGACACTCCTGATAAATGGGATTTTACTTTATGTTCAGGACCTTTCTGAAAAATAAAAATTTACTTTATGTACAGGACTCTCCTGAAAAAGGTGATTTTACTTTCTGTCCAGGTCCTTCCTAAAAAATAGGATTTTAATTTCTATCCAGGACCTCTTGATAAATGGGATTTAACCTTCTGTCCAAGACCCTCCTGAAAAATAGGATTTTACCTTCTGTTCAGGACCCTCCTAAAAAATAGGACTTCACTTTATGTTCAGGACCCTCCTGAAAAATGGGATTTTACTTTATGTTCAGGAATCTCCTGAAATATGGGAATTAACTTCCCTTCAGGACCCTCTTTAAAACTGGGATTTCACTTTATGTTCAGGACCCTCCTGAAAAATGGGATTTTACTTTTGTTCAGGACCCTCCTAAAAAATGGAATTTTACTTGCGGTTCAGGTTCATCCTAAAAATTAGGATTTTACTTTAGTTCAGGGCCCTCCTGAAAATGGGATTTTGCTTTTGTTCAGGACTTTCCTGAAAAATAGGATTTTTCGTTCTGTTCAGGACCCTTCTGGAAAAAGTGATTTTACTTTCTGTGTAGGACCCTCCTGAAAAATGGGACTTTACTTTATGTTCAGGACCCTCCCAAAAAATGGGACTTTACTTTTGTTTAGGACCATCTTGAAAATTGGGATTTACCTTCTGTTCAGGACGCTCCTGAAAATTTGGATTTCACTTTATGTTCAGGACACTTTTGAAAAATGGGATTTTAGTTTCTATTTAGGATCCTCCTGAAAAATGGGATTTTAATTTATGTCGAGGACTCTCTCTGAAAAAATAGATTTTACTTTATGTCCTTTACCCTCCTAAAAAATTGGATTTTACTTTCTGTCCAGGGACCTCCTGAAAAATAGAATTTTACTTTCTGTTCAGGACCCTATTAAAAAATGGGATTTCACTTTACGTTTAGGATTCTCCTGAAAAATGGGATTTTACTTTTTTTTTTCTGGACCCTTTTGAAAAATAGGATTTTACTTTTGTTCAGGACCTTCCTAAAAAATAGGATTTTACTTTCTGTTCAGGTCCCTCCTAAAAAATGGGATTTTACTTTTGTTCAGGGCCCTCCTGAAAATGGGATTTTACTTTTTGTTCAGGACCCTCCTGAAAAATGAGATTTTCCTTTTGTTCAGGGCCCTCCTAAAAAATGGGATTTTACTTTCTGTTCAGGTCCCTATAGAAAAATGGGATTTCACTTTTGTTCAGGGCCCTGCTGAAAAAGGGATTTTAATTTTGTCCAGGACCCTCCTGAAAAATCGGGTTTTATTTTCTTTTCAGGAACCTTCTAAAAAATGTGATTTTACTTTCTGCTCAGGACACTCCTAAAAATGGGACTTTACTTTTTGTTTAAGACCCTCATGAAAAATAGCTCTTAACTTTTATTCAGGACCATCCTGAAAAATGTAATTCGACCTTCTTCTCAGGACCCTCCTAAAAAATTAGATTTTACATTATATCCAGGACCCTCTTGAAAAATACGATTTTACTTTATGTTTTGGACCCTACTCAACAATTGAATTTCACTTTCTATTCCGGACCATCCTGAAAAATAGGATTCTGTTCAAGAGCATCCTGAAAAATGGGATTTTATCTTCTGTTCAGGACCCTCCTAAAAAATGGAACTTTACTTTGTTCAGGACCCTCCTGAAAAATGGGATTTTACTTTATGTCCAGGACCCTCCTAAAAAATGGGATTTTACTATGTCCAGGACCCTCCTGAAAAATGGGATTTGACTTTATGTTCAGGACCTTGCTGAAAAATAGAATATAACTTTATGTTCAGGACCCTGCTGAAAAATTGAATTTTACTTTCTGTTCAGGACGCTCCTGAAAATTGGGATTTTACTTTCTGTCCAGGCCCCTCCTGAAAAATGGGATTTTACTTTCTGTCCAGGACCCTCATGAAAAATGAGATTTTACTTTATGTTCAGGCCCCTACTGTGAAATAGGATTTTTTTTTCTGTTCAAGACCCTCATGAAAAATGGGAATTTACTTTCAGTCCAGGACCCTTCTGAAAAATTAGATTTTAATTCATCTTCAGGACCCTTCTGAAAAATGGGAATTTACTTTCTGCTTACGACCTTTCTGAAAAATGGGAATTTACTTGCTATTCAGGACCCTCCTGAAAAATAGGATTTTTCTTTTGTTCAGGACCATTCTGAAAAATAGGATTCTACCTACTATTCAGGACCCTCATAAAAAATTAGATTTTACTTTATGTTCAGGACCCTCCTGAAAAATTGGATTTTTCTTTCTTTTCAGGACTCTTCTAAAAAATGGGTTTTTACTTTATGTTCAGTACCGCCGTAAAATATGGGATTTTACTTTCTGTTTAGGACCCTCCTGAAAAGTGAGATTTTACTTATGTTCAGGACCCTCCTGAAAAATGCGACCTTACTTTTTGTTTAAAGCACTCCTAAAAAATGGGATTTTACTTTTGTTCTGGCCCATACTGAAAATGGGATTTTACTTTTGTTCAGGACCCTCCTGAAAAATGTGATTTTACTTTCTATTCAGGACCCTTCTGAAAAATGGAATTTTACTTTCTGTTCAGGACCCTTCTGAAAAATGCGACTTTACTTTTGTTCAGGACCATCCTTAAAAATGAGATTCTACATTCAGTTCAGGACCCTTCTAAAAAATTGGATTTCACTTTATGTTCATGACCCTACTGATAAATGGGATTTAACTTTCTGTTCAGAACCACTCCTGAAAAATAGGATTTTACTATATGTTCAGCACCTTCCTGAAATATAAGATTTTACCTTCTGTTCTGGACCCTCCTAAAAAATAGGATTTCAATTTATGTTCAGGACCCTCCTGAAAAATTGGATTTCACTTTTTGTTCAGGACTCTCCTGAAAAAGAAGATTTTACCTTATATTCAAGACCTCCTAAAAATAGGACTTTAGTTTCTTTTTAGGCCCATACTGAAAAATTAGATTTTACTTTCTATTCAGGACCTTCCTGAAAAATGGGATTTTACTTTAATTCAGGACCCTCCTAAAAATTAGAATTTTACTTTATGTCCAGAACCTTCTTGTAAAACGGGATTTAACTTTATGCTTAGGACCCTCCTGAAAAATGGGATTAAACTTGATGTTCTGGACCCTGCTATAAAATTAAATATTACTTTCTGTTCAGGACCTTCTTAAAAAATAGTATTTTACTTTCTGTTCAGGTCTCTCCTAAAAAATGAGATTTTACTTTTATTTAGGGCCCTTCGGAAAATGGGATTTTACTTTTGTTCAGGACTATCCTCAAAAATAGGATATTACTTTATGTTTTGGACCCTCCTGAAAATTATGATTTTACTTTCTGTACAGGACACTCCTTAAAAATGGGACTTTACTTTCTGCTCAGGACCCTCATGTAAAATGGGTCTTTACTTTTGTTCAAGACCATCCTGAAAAATGGGATTCTACCTTCTGTTCAGGACCCTCCTAAAAAATTGGATTTCACTTTATGTTTAGGATCCTCCTAAAAAATGGGATTTTACTTTCTGTTTAGGACCCTCCTGAAAAATGGCATTTTACTATATGTTCAGAACCCTCCTTAAAAATGGGATTTTACTTAATGTCCAGGACACTCCTGATAAATGGGATTTTACTTTATGTTTAGGACTTTATTGAAAAATGGATTTTACTTTACGTTCAGGACCCCCTGACAAATGGGAATTTATTTTATGTACAGGACTCTCCTGAAAAAAGTGATTTTACTTTCTGTCCAGGACCCCCCTGATAAATGGAGGGACTTCACTCTATGTTCAGGACCCTCTAAAAAAATGGGATTTTACATTCTGTTCGGGACCCTCCTGAAATATGGGATTTTACTTTACGTTCAGGACCCTCCTGAAATATGGGATTTTTCCTTCTCTTCAGGACGTACTTTAAAAATGGGATTTCACTTTATGTTCAGGACCTTCCTGAAAAATTAGATTTTACTTTTTGTTCAGGACCCTCCTGAAAAATGAGATTTTAGTTTTGTTCAAGACCATCCAAAAAAACGAGATTTTACTTGCAGTTCAGGTCCCTCCTAAAAAATAGGATTTTACTTTAGTTCAGGTCCCTCCTGAAAAATAGGATTTTTCTTTCTGTTCAGGACCCTCCTGAACAGTGTGATTTTACTTTCTATTTAGGACCCTCCTCAAAAATGAGATTTTACTTTATGTTTAGGCCCCTATTGAAAAAAATAGGATTTTATTTTCTGTTCCAGACCCTCATGAAAAATGGGAAATTACTTTCAGTCTAGGACCCCCCTGAAAAAAATAGATTTTAATTCATGTTCAGGACCCTTCTAAAAAATAGGAATTTACTTTCTGTTCAGGACCCTCCTGACAAATTGGACTTTACTTTTGTTCAGGACCATCCTGAAAAGTAGGATTCTACCTACTATTCAGGACCCTCATGAAAAATTAGATTTCACTTTATGTTCAGGACCATCCTGAAAAATGGGATTTTTCTTTTTTTTTCAGGACCCTTCTAAAAAATGGGATTTTACTTTATGTTCAGGACCGCCGTAAAAAATGGGATTTTACTTTCTGTTCAGAACCCTCCTGAAAAATGGGATTTTACTTATGTTCAGGACCCTCCTGAAAAATGTGACCTTACTTTTTGTTTAGAGCACTTCTGAGAAATGGGATTTTACTTTTGTTCCGGGCCATACTGAAAATGGGATTTTACTTTTGTTCAGGACCCTCCTGAAAAATGTGATTTTACTTTCTTTTCAGGACCCTTCTAAAAAATGGAATTTTACTTTCTGCTCAGTACCCTCCTGAAAAATGGGACTTTACTTTTGTTCAGGACCATC
>JAPEIP010000439.1:6292-29801 GCA_026120095.1 Capsicum chinense
AGAAATATGCAGGATGTATGAAAGACTCACATAGCCCGAAGAAAATCATCATAATCATGAGAGGATGAAATAAGTACAATAATATATGTGAGTCATCATATAATTTGTCAATCACTTTCAGTTCATCAAGAATATCAATTCTGATAATTAAATATCATTTTAATCTTTCGAAAGAATAACTTTCGCAATTCTACTTTCAAATCACTTCACCATTCACCATAGACACAAGGAAACACACACACACTAGGAGATCCTATAACCGACATAAACCATGTGAGCTACATGGAGTTAATCGTACAACCCACATTGGGGAGAGCTGTCCTATCCTTGCCATCAGAGTAGGACTATCGATATATCAAATTCACACAAACTAGTGATCACTATATAAATCAGCTCAGGCTCACTCCTACGGGGGCACATAGTTCTAGGGAAGTAAGGTCGCTTTATACCTCCCACTCGATGCTAAAGGTTTTTCCCTGACTTAGATCAGATCATTTCAAGACAATCCACAACAAAAAAATTTCAGTAATATAAAAATATACATCGGTAGCCATCATGCTTCCCATCTATCAAAATCAACCACGTTGTGAATTTCTTTTACACTAGAGTTCAAAACAACTCCATTAAGACCAAAAGGTCAAATCATTCAAAATATCTCAAATATTCAATATCAACGTACTTATAACACACACTTTCTCAAAAAAACACAATTTTCAATGGGGATTCACGACTCAAATATCAAAATCATGATAAATATCATTCAAGATTTATGCTTTATATCTCCACACATGTAAATTCATCTTTTAAAATCATAAACATCAAGATTTCATAATAATTATCATAAGATATGGGTTCATACTTCAAATTTGTAAAAATCAAATAAAAATCATGCCTTTGTAAAGAAAATTACTTTTAGGCACAAGAACGAAAGAGAGTTCTTATTGAAAAACCCCACATAACCTAAAAGATGAACTTTAGATCGATACTCATTTTTTTGATGTTAATCGTGTCTTTGAATGATGGTTCTTGAAGTTCTTGAACTAGGAACTTGGATTCTTGAATAAATTTGCAGAATTAATGGTGAACTTTCGAGGTTCTTGAAGTTGGATGTAGGAGCTTAGGGTTTTCTTTTTAAGGGAATTTGATGAAATATAACATATAATGCTTCTAATAGGCTTTAATATAGGGTTTGGATGGATTTTGGGTAAGGGGGATGACCAAAACGCCCCTAAAAATCAAATAATTCTCGAATCTATCATTTGGTGGACTGTTTTGATAGTCTGAAGTAGATCAACCATAATGTTTTACTTAGATATCCAAATTGGATGAAACCAACTTTATTAGAAAGAGGACTCTCATATCTTTCCGTTGATATATAGTATCTCACCTAGATCATTGTGTACGAGGATTTATGATCGTTTGAAGTTGACCAAAAAATTCACTTTTGATAGGCTGAAGTAGATCAACCATAACTTTTTACTCCGATAGACAAATTGGATGAAACCAATTTCATTGGAAAGAGGACTCACAGAGATTTCTGTTGATATATAGTAGGTCACCCAGATCATTATATACAAGGATTTATGATCATTTAAAGTTTGAGAAAAAATACAGCCAACCTCAGTACTTTTTCCTGCACGTTTTACTGTTCATTACTATTTACGGTTTGATCGGAATGTTCATAGCTCGCCGCTCGGGTGTCTGTTTTGGATGATCCACATATCGTTGGAAAGCTTATTCGATACTCTATGCAATGGTAGGTCATAATTTAAGACATTCCGCATGAAAATTTATAAATCATTCTAGAAGATTGAACCCAATACAATTACGCACAAACTTTCAACGAAAAATTTCCCGGGGTATTACAAAACAAAACAAGGATAAAAGAAATACAAGACATGAACTATGTAACAAACTCCATATTCCAAATCCAAAATTCCTATGACATTCTAAACATGCTATCTACTTTGAATCACAAAAAATGTCATCCATGTATACTGAACTCGAAGAACTAAAGATGATCAACAAGAAATTCATAATGGGAAGTATAAGAATAAGCCCATAAGGTGTTACCTGAACACACAAATGGAGATGATAAATGCATGTGATCTCTAGCCAAACTAAAGTCTAGATGACCCTTAAAATGGGTAGTTAGGAATCAAAAGCACAAACTCTCAAAACTGAATGATTAGATCTAGATTGTCCCACCAATTGGTGATGAAACAATGTTAAGTCCAATTTGAGCATACTTTTCCTACAGATTTGACAATCAAAAATTTTACAAAACGGAGAATCAAGGTCAAGAGTAGCAAAATCCAATACTATGTTCCAACAGACTATACCTCGAGCATAATCCATCTGAACTACAACCTATTGAACCACTAGGTAATAAGTAAGCTTATCCAACCTATAAATAAATTCATAAGTCAATCAAAACCTCAAAATGAGGTTGCAAGCACATCACGGAATCCATAACTAATCTTAACATTGGAGCTAAACTATTTGACCTCGACTATACAAACTGGTCCTATCGATGAGAAAGCACCCACACACTATAAATCTATCACAAGTCCCATGCCATCATTCAAAAGAGTAAAAAATAACCACTGGTATCAATAGATCTTCAAGAATATAAAACACCTAAAATTAATCTCATTACAAGTAATCGAGCATATACTGCAAACCCATCTTATATTCTGAGTCTAAGGATATATCCAACAGCTCTCCTAAGGGCTAAAATTGATATATTGCCAAAGACTCACAGCTAAAGCAAAGAACATGCTAAGGATATAACATGCTAAGGATATAACCAATCATATCCACGTCTACTGGATGGAATAATATATCTAGGTATGACCAAGGACTCATCAAGGCTGGAAATAGTTCTAGGGATAGCCAAAACAAGAGCAACTCAAAAATATACAACCTTTGCCTGAAATTGATGAGTCCATTACCCAATATATAACATGAATACCCATACACACATAGCACCAAGAAGAAGCACTCTACAAAATCACAATAGGATGAACAAATGCTGAAATAAGTATTTTCTAAATTTATCAATTTACACCCGCTTTAACTTAGCTGTACCATGAATCATATTGCTGGAAGAATATACTAACCTAACCATAATCAACATCAACATCAAGATCACTACCGAGTGATGATCTATCCAAATTAAAAAGAGAAATCTCAAAATTATCAACCTCAATAATTGCTATAGAAAAAAATAGTCAATGCAGAATGTCAACAACCTAAAAAAGCAAGCTTTAGACTTTTCCACATCAAAAATTAAAAGTAGGATTGAACTTCTAACTCTCAAACTACGACAACACCTTGAAAGGACAAACCTACTTTCATTGTTAGAAACCACTAAAGAACCAACCCAAACTCCCTGATAGAAGAGCACTCCAACCCACCTAGCCATCTAAGATAAATGAATAAGAATCATAAGGAAGGACATGCTAACACGATGATTCTAATATAGTCATCTATCAAGTAAGAAACATATAAACCAAAATAAAAACAATAACAACAACAACAACATAAGGTGCAAGAGGTAACAAAAATTGAAAATACAACCAATACCACTCTAAGGTCATAATAAGACCAACATGCCAAAGAAAACAAGACTTTAACCCAAATGCTACACTCAAAGGAAATCACAATACTGATCTGCTACTAAATGAAAGCATCTAAAAGGGTAGCCATATATGAATAAGAATCTACACAGAGTCTACAAAAACTAATACTATAATATCAAGGCATAAATAATTAACCGGTAAGAAAAAGCAAAGTCAACTTAAATAGAAGGTAAAAGACAGTAAATCAAATTACACCTATATCAATGAAGTCTAAATTCTTAATACTAACTTGAATGAACTGAGTTTGAGAGTGTCCTAATTCAGATTAAGTATTCATCACCAATTGAGGCACTAAGAGCACTATCTCTAACTAAAGGTCCAATAAATATATGAGACAAATTTGGCCACACTAAATGACTAATAATCCCATATCAGGGACTATTTTAAGACCAATAACTAATCTTTATATAGTGGTAAGAAACCCCTAAATCCCAAAACTAGAAAGAAATATATGTTGTTCCCAAATGGCTGACCAACTGATGCTTGGGACACTCTTTAGTAAAATGATCATCCTCCATGAAATCATAATATACTGTAACACCCTCTAAATATCAAGCATTTTATTTTTGTCCCTTTCATATTTTAAACATTAATTTCTGCCAAGATTCATGTTTAGATATATTGTTGGATGTCTCAAAAGTGTTTCAGAATTTTTGGATAGGATTTGAGGTGGTTTTAGACCACAGAGGTAATGAGCCATCGTGATATCCCCATGTCATAAAGGATAATACCCCTTATAGGGTCTTTGAAATAGAGGATAATCTCTATGTTAGGGTCTATGGAATGGAGGTTAGCCTTAGTGATAAGTTTCGTGCCACACTAATACTTTAAATTCAAGATATTTTTGGTTTTGATACTTGGGATTAGGATATTAAGGTGTTTTCACCTATGAACTACCTTCCAACACTATATGATTCTATTTTCATCAGTTATCATAACACAACATCTATTTCACTCTCAAACTCAAAACTCCAAGGGATCCTAAAGAATTCATTGAATGTTCATTTCTAGGTTCTAAATCTAAAATACTTTTCAATTCTTATGTGTCTAAGGCATTTACCTCTTCACCTATACTTGGTTTTTATTAATGGCACAAAAATTGGTTTATTATTCATGGTTTTAATGTTGGGTTTTGAACTATAGGTTGGGGGTTTTTGATATAATTATTTGAATGCTTTCTCATAATTACTATTAAAATACTATGCTTTACATTATTGATTCGAACACTCATTGGAGGTTCATGGGAATGGTTAATTGAATAAAATCAACTTGAGGGATTCCATTGTACCCCACAACATTTCAAAACAATCCTTAACTATTTTTCCATTTATGCAATGCATTAGTTTCAAAGAGAATAGCCAAACTATATGATAATTCATATTTAAAAACTAGTTATGCAAGTGGTCGAGGTTATTACACGTTTCCTTAACAAAACAAATTATCTGGGGAATCCATATATACCGTGGGTTCTGGTTTAGGATGGTCAAGATAAATAGTCTATATGAAGGTTTTATGGATCATATAGTACTTGTTCCTTTTCCAAGCATGTGATATATATATATATATATTGTATTTTAAGTTGTGCACTAGTTTTAATAGTTTTTTTACTATGGTTCATGGCATTGTTTATCCTATGGGTAAGCATCTTCAGATGATGTATCCCCACACGATACAGGGACTGGCCATACCTCTAATCCTCTTTCATAGTGACTAACTGATCAGGGGATAACTAATGATTCAGACTAAAGTTGTGAGCTTTCATCCTTCGCAAGACCCTATTTTATGCCCTAGGTTTCTATATGTATTGCCTTTTTCTTTTGGATTTATTTTTGGCTGTGGCCGGGGACATATCCTTACTAGGCTATTTTTTATTTTATTAGAAGATTTGTTGGATTACTGTGGACTTGGGTATTGGTTGTTGGTATTGGCTATTGATTTATAATAAAGTCTCTAAGTTTTTATATCTTATCTATGATATGTTCATATTTTATTTACTGCTAGGTGTGTTTGGTTCTATTGTATTAGGCAAAGGTGGTGGTCTCTATTCTACACATACTTGAGATACCTATCATGGCCAAGCCCTGGTTTGGTTTATGAGAAAGTTAATATACGAGCCTAGGTTCATGGTCAATTGGGTGTACATAAATTCGTATCAAGTACAGTATATTTTATGGGTGTGTATCATGCACCACTTATAAGGGATAGGCTACGAGGCATTTTTGAATATTTTCCTTCCTTATTATCTTATTTTAGGGCTATAGAGTCTAACGTCTTGGATTCCTCTAAATTCCATTTATTCACCATTAAGATCATGCCCCTAGACAATTTGAGTCTCATAGAACTCATTTGTCCCGCCTAATAACAATATGGGTGGATCTAGTTTAGCATATAAGGTACCAACTCGGACTGGGGTTGCTACTTCTGATTACCCTCGTGAAGGCCTATCTCCATTGATCCTTTTCTAGCTAGTGGCACTTAAACTTAGCCACCTTGGGGAGATATTACTAATGTTGACTTTTGCTAATCCATTTATCTGTTGACCCATTTGATGACATCTTAGTCGTGTTAGATGGGTTTTGTTGGATCTGCTAGGAGTTTATTTGAGGCCAATAGGGTTGGCCAGTTCATGAGGTTGAGCCCTCCAACTTTCACTGGTACTAAGGTTGAGGAGGTTCCATAAGCTTTATAGATGAGATGGAGTAGATATTTAGGGTTATTCACTTTATTGATGTAGAGAGTGTGGAATTCACTGCTTATAGATTGAATGATGTAGTGTACAAATGGTATGAAGAGTGGTAACAACTTAGGGGTGATGATGCTGAGTCTCCTTTGTGGGAAGATTTCTTTAGTGTGTTTTTGGATTATTTCTTTCCTCAGGATTTAAGGGAGGAAAAGGCTGAAGATTTATTGAATTTGAAGCAAGGATAGATGACAATGAAAGAGTATGCCCCAAATTTTCACTAGTTGTTCCATTGTGCTCTGAAACTAGTGTCCTCTATTAGAGCTTGGATGAGGAAATTTTCTTCTGGATTATCCCATGATTTGGTATTAGAATTCAAGGCTCCAATATTGAACAAGTATATGGATATATCTCAACTGATGATGTATATACAACAAGTTAAAAAGGAAAAGAAGAAGCAAGCAAAGGTAGAGGAGAGGCAGAGTAAGAAGTTTCGATATTCATATCAGGTTGGAGGTTAGTAACAAATTGATAGATATGGTGGGAAGTGGTCTAAGAAGTAGTTGGGTAACTCTAGTTCCTATTCGATGGCTAGTGCACTTTATTCAAAGTTGTCCAGAGATTGTTTTATTCAAAGTATTGATGGTTTTAGGGTACAGGGTGCCTAATATCAGGCCAATAGGGCCCAGTAAGCTCTATTATATCTTTCTTGCAGATTTTGTGGTTAGTAGCATCATAGTTTCTGTGATGAGGCGAGGAACCATTGTTTCAACTATGGCCAGAAGGGACATATACTTAAGGATTGACCTAGGGGCAAGGTCTCTATGGGGGATAATAAGTTTCCTGTTGCCACATAATCAACTCCTGCTCCAAGGGGTGCCACTTCTAGTACTAGCACTGGCAAGAATCACCTATACGCTCTTACTATCTATGAAAAGTCTGAGGCATCTTCTGATGTTGTCACTAGTATGTTAAAACTCTTCTCTCATGATGTGTACTATTTATTTGATTCAGGGTCTACCCTCTCTTATGTGACACCATTTGTGGCTGTGCATTTTGGTTTCTAGCCCAAGCATCTTTTGGACCCCTTTTATCTTTCTACCATAGTGGGTGACTCTATGGTTGCTAAAAGAGTATATAGGGGTTGTGTGGTATCGGTTTGTAGTAGGGAAACTTTGGCGGATTTGGTTGAATTAGACATGCGAAATTTTGATGTTAACCTAGGGATGTAATTGTTGCATTTGTGAACTTCCTCAAGACTTTCTTTTATACATATTATGGACATTTTTAGTTCTTGGTCATGTCTTTTAGTTTGACCAATCCCCAGACGATATTTATGGACCTCATGAAATAGGTATTCTGTCAGTTTTTAGATTTGTTCGTGATTGTGTTTATTGATGATATTTTGGTATACTTAAAGAGTGAGATGGATCATGTAAATCACCTCCATATTGTGTTGCAGACCTTATAGGATCAACAATTGTATGCTAAGTTTTTGAATTGTGAATTTTGGTTGAACGTCTTTACTTTTCTGGGTTATGTTATTTTTTAGTCAAGGGATCATAGTTGATCCATGGAAAGTAGCGGTGGTTAAGAAGTTGCCTTGACCCATGACTCAAATCTATATCCGGGGCTTCTTTGGTTTAGTTGGTTATTATAGGAAGTTTGTGGAGAGCTTCTTATCGATTGTCGTATATTTGACTATGTTGACCCAGAAAAAGGTGAAGTTTCTGTGGTCCGGTACTTGCGAGGGGTGTTTTGAGAAGCTGAAATATAAATTGACTTCTACTCCATTTTTGGCCCTACCCGAGGGTACTGATAACATGGTGGTTTATTATGATGCATCTCGTGTTGGACTTGGTTGTGTATTAATTGATACGACCTAAATTTGGGCCTTTTCGTAATGGACATCTCGAGACCAAAAAGGACCGTAGATTGCCCCTTTAACCTAACCTAACCATCATACCAATCCAAAAGTGTTAGATAAACTCCGAATATATAACAAGATAGCAAAATAATCATAACTTCAGAAGTGTCTATCAATCCATTACTATCAACACACTTGACCAACATGCCCAAGTCCACATTTATCCACAAATCCTCTACAAATCTAATGTCAATAATGTGTCGGGACATGCCTTCGACAATAGATAAAACTAAGTCTAAAACAAGTATATGACATAAGGTAGAAAGATCATTAAACGTTTGCCTTCCAAAGTATGGAAGCTCACAACTTCAATGTCAAAACTCGAAGCGCTTGAACACCTAGTTACTATGAAGGAACATAAGAAGAAGTTTTGGCCCCGGAGTTGTGTGGGAACACAACGTCCAAAGACGGTTAGTGGTTGGAGCACTTGCATGTAAATCAAGGATAAGGATAACATAGTTTTGTTATTCAAAACCCAGTCAAAACATCATATGCAACCACATCCATATACATATGCATATATGTAGATATATAGATACCTCAAGTGTCGGGAAAGGGAACAAGACTAACTTAGCATGCAATTCGAAGCACCTAATCACGAAACATGAAGTGGAGGATTCTAACCTCCCACTCCATAGGTTAGGAATTTTGAACTTCCCGTTTTTATCAAGAAAGGGGACTCTACACTCAAGCCATCTTAATGAGCAAGTAGACTCTAACCACAAGCCGTTTAATTAGACAAGTGAACTCTAAGCACAAGCCATTCTTTTAGACAAGTGGACTTTAATGACAAGCCATCTTATTAAGCAAGTGGACTCTAACCATAAGCCGTTTTGTCCATTACTAGTCGACATTGGGACTCTAACCCTTTCTCAAAGCATTCACATCCATTCAGTTCAATACTTAAGGACTCTAAACCACTTTTCCAACCCAAAACATCAACGCAACAATTAAACAACATACATGACCACAAGCTCTTTATGAACCATTTATCAATCAATCACTTTAATAGGCCAATGCCTTAGTTTCAATCACCATTCATGTCAAATTGTGGTCATTAAGACCTTTACCAACCCATTCATTCTTCATTAGCATTCTTACACCAAGATTTAGTCCGAACACAATTCAATTTCATGTTTAGGGACTCAAACCCTTTTTAACAAAGAAAACCACCAAGGTTACAAATTAACTACAAAGTCATTTACCAATCATTCTTACTAATTAAGCAATTGCCTTAGTTCAAAACACTATTTACATGTGACTCATTATTTTACTTAGACAATTTCACAAACACTATAAGGGCATACCCTTATGATGACCAAAAAAAATTAAAGACAATCAAGATTAGGTTTACTCATGACCTATTTATTAGACAACAATCAATAAGTTCCCATATACACAAACCATCACCAAAAACATATATAAAAACAAGTTAAACCAAGAGTTTACATTATTCAAACAAATGCAACAAAACCATCAATTTTTGGTTTTCAAACCACCATTTAAGAATTATAATCACACTATAAAACATTAAATTTGAGAGATAAATAATAAGGAGAGAATCACATGCCTTAGAAAAGGTGATTCACATAAAGAACTTGACCCCTTTAGCCTCTAGATGTTCACCTCTTGAAACTCTAGCCTCCAATTTTGTTGAAGAGGTTTAGAGAGGAGTTTTGATTGTTTTATATCTTTTTAAGAGAAAAATGAAAGGCCAAATAATGTTATAAGTCATGGGTTTCAAGGGTTTTGCTGTAAGAAATGTCTAAAATGCCCTCACTTAAATGCTAGAAACTTTCTCGCAGGTGAGTATGACTTCCACACCTAAATTGTACCCTATGGTACGAGTGGTAACCTATCTCATACTGTAGGCCTCACCTTGGACCTCAAAACTTTCTAACATATGACTATGCTAGGCTAGCTCATATCCTAAAGTTATGTGAAGTACCCTACAACTTGTACCCTAGGAAAAAGTACTTAATCAAGGTCAATACATCATATGACTTGTCAACTTATGATTAGTACCCTATCATTTGACTAGGGAGAGGCTAAATTGTACCTTGGATAAAATTTTACTAACCAAAACTGATCATCATATGAGAAGGTGGGTATTAGACTATTCCCTAGAATACAAAAGGTATGCTCGAACTGTACCCTACCCAGAATCTCAAACTTAGGAAATTCTCTAAGATTTCAAAGCAAAGGTATTTCAATTCTCCCATACTTGGATCATTCGACCTCGAATGATAGGTAAGGAAAGCACAACCTTGAGTCAACACATTATCACACGTCAAACCAACCTTTAACTAGATTAGAAAACAAAGACATACAACAAAGACAAGATGATAAATACATACCTCAAGCACGAGTTTTTGGCACGGAAATATAATGCCAATACTTAGACTCCATGTCCTCTTCCGCCTCCCAAGTAGCTTCCTCAGACTTTTTGTTCCCCCATATAACCTTCACCGAAGCCACCTTTTTTGTTCACAACCAGCTAACTTGTCTATTCAAATTCTTTGTCATGATATCCTCATAGGATAAAGAGTCTAAAATACACACATCCTCTAAGGGAACATCCAATGAAGGATCACTATACATTTCTGCAACATGGACACATGGAATAATGGATAGAGCTTAAACTAGAAGGCAACTCTAATTGATAAGAAACATTGCTAACCCTTTTCAAAATCAAGTAAGGACAAGCATATCGTGGATTTAACTTTTCTTTCTTACCAAACTACATTACTACTTTCTTGGGAGACACCTTCACGAATATCCAATCACCACTATTAAAATCAAAATCCCTATATCTCACATCTGTATAGGACTTTTGGCGACTTTGAGCAACTTTCAATTTCTCACAAATCACCTTCACCTTTTCCAAGGCTCGGTAAACCATGTCAGGGCCAAACAACTTATCCTCACCAACTTCATACCACCCAATAGGGAATGATATCAAAGAAGAATGATCATACCAACTACCACAATAATCAATCACATATAGACGAAGTATATCTTCAAAGTTCTGAATGGTCCTCTCAGCTTGACCATCCATCTGCGTGTGGAAAGTGGTACTAAGGCACAACTTAGTCCCCAAAACTTTCTGGAACAACCTCCAAAAATGAGATGTGAACAGATTACCATGATCTAAAATGATAGAAACTGGAGCGTCATGTAACTTCACAATATCTGAAAGATATAACTTATCATAATCCTTCGCTGAATAACTAGTCCTCATCGCCATGAAGTCAGCAGATTTTGTCATTCTATTCACAATGAACCAAATAGAATCACATTGATTCTGAGACCGGGGAAGTTCAATGATGAAATCCATATTGATTACGTCCCATTTTCATTTGGGAAAATTAATCTCTTTGTAAAAACCTCCGACTCTGATGTTCTTAACTTTGACTTATTGACACTCCATACACATAACCACATAGGTAACCACATCTTTTTTCATATTATTCCAACAATTGAATTCCCTAAGATCATGACATATGTTCTTAGAACAAGGATGAATAGCATAACAAGATCCATGAGCTTCGACAAAAATCTTTTCCCTCAATCCATCAACATCGAAAACACATAACCTACCTTGGTACCTCAATATACTGTCACCACCAATCACAAAATGGACAACCTTTTGTTGACCCATATTACTTTTAATCTTCATCAAATTAAGATATAATATTTTTTTCCTTTATATCAACAACGAGAGATGACTACGACACCTGATGCACAAATACACTAGCACATTTAGAGTCCATTAAATGAATTTAAAGATTAGTCAAATGGTGAAAGTCCTTTACCAACTCTCACTTATCCTCATCCCTATGAGCTAAACTCCCCATAGATAACCTTCCAATAGGTAAATCTAATGGAGGCTCATATTGTATTTTTTCAGCAACTCAAGCCATCTCCTTTATCTGAGATTTAACTCCTTCTGTGCAAACACATACTGATGGCTCTTATGATCAAAATAGATGTCAACATAAACCCCACAAAGATAGTGATGCCAAATCATCAACACAAATACCATGGATAACAACTCTAAGTCATGAGTAAGGTAGTTTGTCTCATAAATTTTTAATTACCTAGAAGCATAAGCCACCATCCTACCATGCTACATCAACACACAACCTAGCCCAACATGAGAAGCATCACAATACACTACAAAACCATAATTACCCTTGAGCAAGGTTAAAATTGGAGTTGAAGTTAATTTATCTTTCAACTTCTAAAAACTACACTCACATGCATCCAACCACAAGAACTTAACCTTTTTTTGGGTCAACTTAGTCAAAGGGGTAGCTATAGTAGAAACATATTCCATAAATCTCCTAGAAGAACGAGCTAGACCCAAGAAGCTCCAAATATTAGTTGGAGTCGCAGGTCTAGGCCATTTCTTAACCATCGCAAACTTTTGTGGATCCACCATGATCCCTTCATTAGAGATAACATGACCATGAAAAGTCACAGTCGTCAACCAAAACCAACACTTAGAGAACTTGGCATTTAAATGATAATCCTTCAAGGTTTGCAACATAGCACAAAGGTGATCGATATAATCTGCCTTACTCATAGAATAGACCAAGATGCCATCAATGAAGACAATGATAAATAAGTCCAGGAATGAATGAACGACCCTATTCACCAAATCCATGAATACAGAGCATTGGTAAACTAAAAATACATAACTAGTAACTCATAGTGACCATACCAAGTCCTGAAGGTAGTATTAGGGATATTCGCTTCCCTAATCTTAAGCTGATGATCTATGATCAATCTTAAAGAAATACTTTATACCTTGAAGCTGATCAAAAAAATCATCGATCCTAGTAAGAGGATACTTATTCATTATGGTCACCTTATTCAATTGACGATAGTAAATGCACATTCAAAGGGAACCATCCTTCTTATGAATAAACAACACAGGGGCAACCCAAGTAGACACACTAGGATAGATAAAAAATTATCTAAGGGGTCCTTCAATTGCTTCTTAAGCACCTTCAACTCTGCCAAAGCCATTCTATAATGAGGGATAGAAATTGGACGAGCGTCCAAAACAAGATCAATCCCAAAATCCATTTTTCTATCAAGAGAAATACACGAAATGTCATTTGGAAAGACCTTGAGAAACTTATTAACTATGGGAACAAATTCTAGACAAGGACCTTCTGAGTTAGAATTTTTAACTCGGACCAAGTGATACAAAAACCTTTTTGAAATCAACTTTCGGGCTCTAAGATATGAGATGAACCTCTCCTTAGGCACTGAAGAACCCCTTTCCCATACAATGATTGGCTCATTATGGAATTTAAACATGACCTTATGGGTCCGACAATTTAAGAAAGCATAGCCCTAATGCAACCAATTATCCATCCCCAGAATAAAATTAAAATTGACTATGTCTGACTCTATCAAGTGTACCATAGTTTTTTACTACCAACAACTACCATACACCCTCTATAGACTCTTTTAACAATGAAAGAGTCTTCTACCGGGGTAGAAATAGAAAAGAAAACTGACAAAAACTTAGGACCAACACCAAAATGCCCAGCCACAAATGGGGTCACATAAGAGAAAAAGGAATCTAGATCAATTAAATAATACTCATCCTAGGAGAAAATGTTTCAACATACTCGTAACAACATCTGGAGATGCCTTGGACTCTTGGCAACTAACAAGAGCATATAACTTGTTCCAACCACTACCGATACCAAAATTAAAAGAAGAAGTAGATACAACACCCTTCGACACAAGAGTAGATCATGTTACAATAGGGGCCCTATTGACCCAAGAAGCCACTAGAGATGGGCACTCTCGCTGTATGTGCCAAAATTGACCACGTCTAAAATATATGTTCCTTTTTTCCTCACACTGGCCACGAATATGCTGGCCATAAAATCTATAAGGATGGTAGGTTGGTCCTGATACGGCCCCACTCGAGTAAGACTAGGCACCTTATGCCCTAGAAATATCACCACTCTTAAAACTTCTGTCTCTTGATGGCCTCGAGTAGGGGGAGCTATCTATAGAATAGGAGTTAAGACTCATCCAATTCTTCCTATTAGACCACTTACCACCATTTCTACCATTTTACTCAGGAGGACTAAATTTCTTCCCTTGCCTTTTACTAAACTCAACCTATTTCTTTTTATCTTTCTCCACTTGTTGAATATACACAACCAACCTAGAGATGTCCATGACTTTCAATGCCGCCTGTCTCTCATGAACAAACTTATGCATTCTTCCCTCATGTTAGAACCTTCTCTTGAGCATATCGAGATAATTGATAAAACTTCAAGGCATACTCCTAGACTGAAATCTTTCCTTACCTTAGATTAACAAACTCCTTAGCCTTATCTTCCCTCAACTCTTGAGGAAAGAAGCAGTCCAAAAATATATTAGAGAAATCCTCCGACAAAGATGACTCATTAACATCACCCCTTAACCGGTCCTATTCTTTGTACCATTCGTTTGCCACATCCCTTAGCTGATAGGCTGGAAACTCTCCCCCCTCCACTTTAGTAGCATGCATGACTCTAAAAATATTTTCTATCTCATCCAGAAACCTTACGAATCCTTCTCCACCTTAACACTGGTAAAGTTTAGAGGAATCAACCTTATGAACTAGTTAACCCTTGTTTCCTTAGAATATAGAGTAATAGATGCACCACACTCAACCTAAGAATTCACCAATTGAGAAATCATATAAATCTATTAATGAATCTCGACATAAGTCACATAAACCTAAGAAACTGGGGGGAGGACTTGAGAGAACTGGTAGGACTCCTAGACTATCAAGAATCAAACACATAGACCATGTATGGATCCCATTAGTAGAGTGTGACCCATCAACATCGCTTGTAGTCGGGATAGAGGAGTTTCCATGAGCTTGAATCATTTAAGAGGCATACTATGAAAAATAAGTAAATAAAAATTAGAAGAATCCAAAAACTTACACTCTATAGCTTGACATAATACAACAAGAAAGTGAAACATTCCTTAATGCCTTGTGGTCTTTCTCTTATAAATATGGCGTGCAACACATAAATATAAGATATTCTATAAGACACGACTGTATAGACACCTAAATGACCATGAACCTAGGCTCTAATACTAATATGACATGACCTAAACTGAGGCCTTATTGTAATGGGAACCTTGACCCTATTAACCCAACATAACTATCATACCAATCCACAAGTATCGAATAAACTTTGAATATATAATAAGATAGTATAAACAAGACTAATAATCATAACATAAGAAGTGTCTATCAATCCATTAATGTTAACACACTACACCAATATACCCAAGTCCATAGTCATCTAAAAATCCTCTACAAATTTAAAGTCAATAATATGTTAGGACATGCCTCTGACAATAGCCAAAACAAAGTCTAAAACAAGTCTATGACATAAGGTAGAAAAATTATGAAATGTATGCCTTCTGAAATATGAAAGGTCACTACTTTAATGTCAACACTCGAACTACTCAAACAACTGCTCACTATGTAGAAAGAGAAAAAAAAGCTCCGACCCCTGTGTCTCACCTGTGTTCGAAAATATTTAGCGGTAAGAGAACTAGGATGTAACTCAAGGATAAAGATAAAATATTGACCTTATTTAAAACACAGGCAAAAAATCATATGAAACCATATCCATATACATAGGCATAAGTACAGATATATAGATACATCAACTATCGATGAAGAGAACAAGGCCTTAGCATGCATTTCAAAGAACCCAATTATAAAACATAAAGTAGAGGACTCTAACCTCCTACTCAGGTAGGTTAGGAAGTTTGTACTTCATGGTCATATCAAGCAAGAGGACTCTAACCTCAAGCTGTCTGATTGAACAAATGGACTCTAACCACAAGACGTTTTATTAGACTAGTGGACTCTAACCACAAGACATTTTTAGACAAGTAGACTCTAACTACAACCCATTTTATTAAGAAAGTGGACTCTATCCACAAGCTGTTGTGTCCATTACTAGTAAATATTGGGACTCTAACCCTTTGTCCATGCATTCACATCAACTAAATTAAACATTTAAGGACTCTAACCCACTTAGCCAACCCAAGCCAACAAGGCTACTATTAACCACTATAGATGACCATAAGGCCTTTATGAACCATTTATAAATCAATCACTTTAATAGACCAATGGCTTAGTTTCAATAACCATTCATGTCTAATAGTGGGCATCAAGACCTTTACCACTCCATTCATTCTTCATTAGCATTTTTACACCAATCTTTAGTTCAAACACAATTTAATTCCATGTTTAGGGACTCCAACCCCTTTTAACCAAGCAAAGCACAAAAGATACCAATTAACTTATTACATGGACAACAAGGACTTTACAAAGTCATTTACAAATTATTTGCACTTATTTAGCCATTTCCTTAGTTTAAAACACTTTTAACATGTGACTAATTTTTTCTCTTAGACTTTGTCACAAATACCTTGAGGGCATACCCTTACCATGATAAAAACCAAAGTTAAGACCGTTAATATTAGGGTTACTCATGACCCATTTTTTAGATCACAATAAACAAGTACCCACATATGAAAACTAGCACCAAAATATGTATAACGACAAGTTAAACCAACAGTAAACAATATTCAACCTTATGCAATAAAACTCTTAATTTTTGGTTTTCAAACCACCATTTAAGAGTCATAATCACACTACAAAAGATATTATTTTTGATAAATAATGATGAGAGGAGAGACACATGACTTATACAAGGTGATTAATGGAAAGAACTTGACCCCTTTATTCTCTAGATGAACACCTCTTGAAACATAAGAAATTCTATAAGAGTTCAAAGCCAAGGTATTTTAATAATGCATCAAGGCAAGGTGGTAGCACAAGATTCTAGGAAGTTGAAAGGTCATGATAGGAATTATCCAACTCATTTTGCATTGAAGATTCAGAGATATTATCTACATAGGGTTTATGTTGACGTTTATTCTGATCATAAGAGCTTGTATTATGTATTCACCAGAAGGAGTTGAATCTCAGGAAAAGGAGATGGCTTGAGTTACTCAGGGACTATGAAATGAGTCTCCACTATCACCCAAGTAATGCTAATGTGGTTGCTGATGCTCATAGAAAGTTATATATAGGGATTTTATCCTATGGTGATAAAGAGAAGGGGGATTTGGTGAAGGATATTCACTATTTAGATAATCTTTGAGTTCACCTCTTATATTCTAAGGATAGTAGTGTATTTGTGGAAAAGATGGAGAAGTCATCTCTTGGTGCTAAGGTGAAGGAGAAACAAGTGTTGGATTGTATCTTGATGAAAATCAAGAAGGATATAGGTAGTAAGAAAGTAATAGTTTTTGAGGTTGGTGGTGATGGTATCTTGAGGTACTTAGGGAGGTTATGTGTCCTTAATGTATATTGGATATAAGGTAGAATATTGGCAGAAGCTCATGAGTCACGTTATTCAGTTAATCCTGGTTTGACAAAGATGTATCATGACCATAAGTAGATTTATCAGTGGAATAACATGAAGAGGGATGTGGATAATTTTGTGGTAAAATTCATGATGTGTTAACAAGTGAAGGAGGAGCACTTAAGACCCAGTAGGATGTCTTAAGTAACTAAGTTTCCTGTGTGGAAGTGGGATTTATTAATATGGATTTCGTCACTGGTCTTACATGGTCTCAAAACCATTTTGATTCTATATGGGTCAATGTGGATAGGATTACTAAGTCTGCTCACTTCTTGTCAGTGAGGACTAACTATTCGGTAGAGGACTATGCAAGGTTGGTTATTCAGGAGATCATTAATTTGCATGGTTCTTTAGTTTCCATTATTTTTTATAGTGGTACTTAGTTCTCATATAATTTTTAGTGGTCATTCTAGTGATATTTGCAGACTAAGGTTAACCTTAGCTTGGTTTTCCACTCACAGATGGATGAATAAGTAGAAAGGACTATTAAGACTTTGGAAGATATACTTCAAGCTTATATAAATTTCTTTGTCGTAGTTGGGTTGACCATTTGCTTCTTGTAGAGTTTTTGTATAATAATAGATATCACTGTAGTATTGGGATGGCCCTGTTTAAGGCATTTTATGGTAGGAGGTGTAGATCTCCTATTCAGTGTGTCAAAGTTTGTGAGGTAAGGTTGTCTGGTCCTGACATAGTTCATCAAGCTATGGAGAAGGTAGAGGTGATTGAGGATTTTCTTAAAACTATCCAAATTCACCAAACATCTTCTATGGATGTGAGGAAAATAGAGATGAAGTTCGATGTGGGTGATTGGATGTTCTTGAATGTGTCTCCCATGAAGGGAGTGATGTAATTAGGAAATAAGAGGAAGCTCAGTGCCCGTTATGTTGTCCCTACATGATCTCGAAGAGAGTGGGGAATGTTTCCTATGAGCTAGATCTTTCTGCAAGTTTGGGTTCTATACACCACGTGTTTCATGTGTCTTTGTTGAAGAAGTTTGTGGGTGATCCTTCCTTGGTGGTGCCTATTTAAAGTGTTGGTATTTTGGATTTTTTGTCATACACGGAGGTATCGGTGGAGATATTTAGTAGACAAGTTCATAGATTGAGGACTAAAGATTTAGATTTAGTAATCTTCCTTTGCAGAAATAATACGATGGAAGAGGCAACTTGGGAAACAGAGGAAGATATGAAGGGTAGGTACCCATCCTTGTTCCATGCGAAAGGCGTATGATCTTAAGGTATTAATTTCACTTTTCATTGTTATTATTTAGGTTTATAAGATGATTCTGGTATAATATTGTTATTCCCATGCAAAAACTTTTTTAGCTCATTATTCGAGGATGAATGATCCTAAGGAAGGATAATGTAATACCCTCAAAATTTCCAGCATTTTATTTTTTTCTCCTCCATATTTGAAACATCGATTTTTAATAGAATTATGTTTAGATATGTTGCTGGGATTTCTCAAGAGAGTTTTAGAATTTTGAAATGGAGTTTGGGTTACTGTTAGTACATAGAAGACGTGAGCCTCCGCGATATCCCCATGTCATGGAGGATAATCTCCATGATAGGTTCTGTGACTATGACACAGAGTATAATCTCCCCATTAGGGTCTGTGGTATGGAGGTTAGACTCAGTAATAAGCTGCGTGCTATGTTAATGCTTTAAATCTGAACTATTTTTGGTTTTGTCTCTTGGGATGATGGGTATTAGGGTCTTTACACATATGAACTACCTTTACACACTATCTGAACCTATTTCCATTAGTTTTCATGATACAAAAGTTATTATTTCACTCTTAAACTCAAAACCCCAAGAGAGACTAAGGAATTCATTGTACGTTCATCTTCTGGGTTCCAAGTTCAAAATTACTTTCCAATTCTTGTATGTCTAAGGCATGTACAACTCTCCCTATACTTGTATTTTAGTAATGGAATGAAAATTTGTATATTATTCATGGTTTTGATGTTGGCTTTTGAACGATGTGCTGGGGGTTTTGGATATAAATTGTTTGAATGTTTTCTCATGATTACTATTTAACTACTATGCTTTACATAGTTGATTTATACACTTATTAGGGGTGCATGGGAATGGTGAATTGAATAGGGGTACAATGGATTCCCCAAATAATTGGTTTTGGTATTGAAATTGGTAAAAATCTCAACCCACTTGCATAATTGGTTTTGGAATATGAATTATCATTTGGTTTTGCTATTCTCTTCGAAACTAATGCATTGCATAAATGGAAAAATGGTTAAGGGTAGTTTTGAAAACCTTATGGCGTATAATGGAATCCCCCAAGTTGATTTTGTAATGGAGTTGTGGGTACGAGGAATTCCCAAAGGGTTGGCTAATGACAATGATTGCAAGCTATAGTTGGTATGATGATACCACTTAAGCCTTAATGGTTGATTCTGTAATGTAATAGTTACGTTATGTGTTAAAAGTTTTAATATGGGATTAAATGGGGTTGTGTAGCTAATCCGTGAAGGTGGATGTACTGATGCTTGAAACTCACATTTGTTGACCTGAGGTTTGGTCTTGATTGCCATGTGCATTAGTCATACTTGTTATATATTTTGGGATGGAAAGTTGCCTTGATGGCTCTAGCTTTCCTACAGTTTTTCTCTAGTTAGTGTGGCTAACACTCATTGGGGCTCTTTCAGCAGGGTGAGCTGAACCCATAAAACCCTTGGGTGCCGATTTAGGATGGCCAAGCTACACAGTATGGTTAAGGTTTTAAGGTTCATGCTAAGCCTTGTCCCCTTTCCCAGCATGTGATATATATATGTATTGCATATGCTACTGTGCATTGGTTTTAATGGTTTTTGTATTAATGTTAATGACATTATTTTATTCTAGATCCCTAAGTTACATTCTAGCATTCCAACTTCTAACCGTCTTCACATGTTGTATCCCCACGCGATGCAGGGACTGGCCATAACTCTACTCCTCTTACTTAGTGACTAGGTGATCAGGGGACAACTCGTGATTCAGACTAAAGTGGTGAGCTTCCTTCCTTTCAAAGACCCATTTCATGATTTGGGTTTTGTTATATTTTGACACTTTCTTTTGTATTTAGTTTTTGCTATGGTCAGGGCCATGTCCCGATGAGACTATTTTTAGTTTTGTTAGAGGCTTTGTTTGATTTATATGGACTTGGGTATTGGTTATCGGTATTGGCTATTGATTAATCTTAGGGTCTCTTAAGTTTTTATATCTTATATTATGATATGTTCATATTTCATCTGTTGCTAGGTGTGTTTGGTTCTATTGGATTAGGATAATGTGGTGGTCTTCGGTCTATAACATATTTGAGATACCCAATATGGCCTGGCCCTGCTTAAGGTCGTGACACATATCAAAGGAGCTCTAGACTGGAGAAGAACATATCCTGACCCTAATAAAATATTCACTCACACTTAGGGTATTTCCTAGACCAATGACCAACCTCTCCATAGTATAAACATGCCTCTAGGACTCTTTGATATAATGTATTCACTAATTAAGAATAGACACCATGGCCTAAAGACCAATCTCGAATCCTCTATAATACCTAGCAAGAACTCCAGCCACTGTGACCACTATTACTAATTTGAAAGTCACCTATAGCCTAAGTGCTACTTGTATGCAACTGATAGGATACAATTCATGTTGATCCCTATAGGAAGGACCCCTACTCCTAATGAAATAACACTAACATTTTACTGATGATATGGCCTCTTACCACCACCTCCAAATGTCTCAATACATGCTTTCTTTATTGTCCTTGCATGATCAACAACCTAAGAGATAGATAACCTAGCTTCTATCAAATGTATTAATGCCAAGTGGAGTATCAACGTAAACACCCTAATAAATCCACACAACAATTTATGCTTTATAGGATATAGTTTAAGAGTATGTCTGGCCTACTCGAAAAACACAATCTCATACTTTGAAATCAACAAAGAACCATGCTGAAGAAAAACAAATCCAACTCTGGTTTAATACTACTTGATGTACCTTACATAATCTTTGGCTATGAAATATCAACAAAAATACTTGAAATCGCTAATACTAAATTCAAAAGAATTGAGGTAGTCTCAAACACTACCAGATCCTTAACTAGTCCTAAACTCCCTGGCAGACGTTGAAGGTTTTTGAAATTAATCTCTAACTCCCTTGACCAACGCTAAGCTAAAAATATGGAAATGTATTGAAAAGTCTAATTCGCATCTCTCAATAATGTTATAATAACCATTCTGAGAAAGCGTAGAGTCAAAGAAAGTACAAGAGGTTTATAGAAATATTGACACACACCTTAGTTGAGAAAAAATTTCCTAAGAATGCCCTGTAGCCTCCTAAAGATTTGAAACGGATGTCTCTATAGCAATCTATAGGACTCTATTAGGAAATTAGCTTTTCTACCAGCACACTGGTAACCCCAACTTTGATACAAATTTATAAAGACCCTATTTTCTAGGTCATGATGGCACCTACCATAACACACCAACAGATAAGCCAACAAATAGCTCAAAGTAGCTAGTAATAAACTACTAAGAAATGCAGATGTAAAACTTAATAAAAAAAGAAAGTAAGATGAAATTAAATATATTCCTAAAGCTGGTGAAATCTCTATAGGAGCTTCGATTACAACATGAGTATAACTGAACTACAGACTAAATATATATACAAGGATATCTCTAAATACGAAATAGAGATTAGTCTAACAGTAAGAGTGAGAGAAACTATACTCCAAACATTAGGATCTCACCCTAAATCTTCGATCCATGGCTACTCTGTAAGATGCAAACATTGACGGTGAGAACTCATACCATGATCTACATGTTGTGGAAGTGTACTGTGTGTACCAAACATGTGATACTTAGTAAGCATCGATTGATTGATATTTAAAGAAAATACAAGAATAAATAACATATAAAGGAGGAATATAAACTATAGGCAACTATCTAAGAAAACTAAATTGGATAATGCTAATGTATCAATAAATATAAGCAATCCGATTCAATCAACGTTTTTGAGCTAAGGTATAATACTGTATATCACTAGCCAATATATAAATAAAGAGTGAAAGAAGGGTATACTATGATACCATATATACGTATATATAAATCAAGGAATGCAAGGACAAATGATACATATTCAAAATGAATAGATAAAGAAAGAAAGGGATATACTATTATCATATATATATATATATATATATATATATATGTTTACATATATAGGAATAAACTCAATGGTCAATACTCGAGGGAGAAAACCTAACTCAATAGTCAATACTCGAGGGAGAAAACCTAACATCCAAGGATCATAACCAAGTAGGGGACCTAATACTTGCATAATCAAGACTCTAATCAAAGTCTGACTATCATGAGTTGACCCACCAATAATAGAGAAAGATAAGGAATCAGAAATGTATTGACAATCTCAAGTACTAGTTGACACGGGAAAAGACAATGGAACACAAAACAACCACTAAACAGTCCAATACACCCTCCAAAACTGTCCACTAATCTTAAGGATTTTAGGACCAAGATGGAGTCCACTCTCAGATTCACTACAACAACAACAGTACGAGATAAAAATGGTGTATTTGACACCCAAAACATCCACAAAACCTGAAGAACAAGATGATAACAAGAACATAAATTTTTGGATTCAAAAAGAACCCAAAAATAGTCCACTACACAAGATAACAACAAGAAAAGTAAAGGATAGATAGTGAGGCCAATATTATGACAAGAATTAGAAACCAAGTGTATATC
>JAPEIP010000444.1:0-11160 GCA_026120095.1 Capsicum chinense
ATGCCCCGTTCGGGCCGTTTTGCCCGTTTGTCCACCCAAATAAACACAAAAATTAAAGGACAACACTTAGATGATCCCCAACCTCACTGGCATTCCTCGGTCAATTTTTGGCCCATTGCACGCTCGAACCTCAGGCCCACCTCTGAAACTGTAGGCTATAGCATAACGATTTAGCCTATAATGCCCCGTTCGTACCATTTCGCCCGTTGGTCCACCTAAATGGCCACACAGCACCCCCGGTCGCACCATTTCATTCGTTTTTCCACCCAAATAGCCACAAAAAATAAAACGGACCACACTGGGACAATCCCCCCAACCTCCTTGGTATGCCCCGATTGATTTTTGGCCAACAACACACCCGGGCTATAGCACACTGATTTGGCCCAAAAATCCCCCGTTCATAATGTTTCGCTTGTTTGTCCACCAAAATGGCCACGAATCATTAAACGAACAACATTGGGATGTTCCCCAACCTCCCTGGCATGCCCTGATCAATTTTTGGCCAACAGCACGCTCGGACCCCGGGCCTACCCCCAAAATTGTGGGCTATAACACACCGATTTAGCTCGATAATACCCCATTCGCACTGTTTCACCCGTTTATCTACTCAAATGGCCACAAAAAATTAAACTCACCACACTGGGACGATCCCCAACCTCCTTGACATTCCCGGTCAATTTTCGGTCCACTTCACGCCCAGATCCACCCCCGAAATCGTGGGCTATAGCAAACAAATTTGATGCAAAAATACCCTGTTCATGCTGTTTCGCCTGTTTGTTAGACCCCGAACCCATCCCCAAAACCGTGGTCTATGGCACACCGATTTTGCCCGATAATGCCCCGTTCCCATTGTTTCGCCCATTTGTCCATCCAAATGGCCACTAAAAATTAAACGGACCATACTGGGACGATCCCCAACCTCTCTGGCATGCCCCGAACAGTTTTAAGCTCACAGCACGCCTGGACCCCGGGCCTACCCTCGAAACCATAGGCAATAGCACATCAATTTGGCCAGAAAATGCCTCATTCGCGTTGTTTCACCCGTTTGTCCACCCAAATGTACACTAAATATTAAACGAAGCACACTGGGATGATCCCCAACCTTCCTGGCACACCTCGGTTGATTTTTATCCTACAGCACGACCATTCCCAGGCCCACCCCAAAAATCGTGGGCTATGCACACCGATTTGGCCCAAAAATACCCCGTTCACGTCGTTTCGTCTGTTTATCCACCCAAATACCCAGAAAAAATTAAACGGACAACACTGAGATGATTCTCAACCTCTATGACATACCCCAGTCAAATTTTTGCCTATAGCACGCCCGAACCTCGGGCCCACCCCCAAAAATGTAGGCTATAGCACACCAATTTGGCCCAAAAATACCCCGTTTGTGCTGTTTCACCCGTTTGTCTATCCTAATGGCCACAAAAAATTATACGAACCACACTGGGATGATACCCTACCTCCCTGACACCTCAATCAATTTTCGGGCCACAGCACACCCGGACCTAGGCCCACCCCAAAAATCGTGGGTTATAGAACATTGATTTGGCCTGAAAATGCCCCGTTCGCGCCATTTTGCCCATTTGTCCACCTAAATGGCCACAAAAAATTAAACGGACCACACTGGAACGATCCCCAACCTTCCTTGCACACCTCTGTTGATTTTAAGACCACAACACTCCCGAACCCCGGGCCCACTCCTAAAACAGTGGGCTATAGCACACTAATTTAGTCCGAAAATGATTCGATCGCGCCGTTTAGCCCGTTTATCAACCCAAATGGCCACAAAAATTTAAACGAATGACACTCAAATTATCCCCAACCTCCCTGACATGCCCTAATCGATTTTCTGCCAACATCACATCCAGACCTCAGGCCCACCCCCAAAATTGTAGTCTATAGCACACCGATTTGGCCCAAAAATGCCCTATTCGCCTTGTTTCGCTCGTTTGTCCACCTAAATGGCTACAAAAAACTAAACAGACCACACTTGGATGATCTCCAACCTCCCTGGCATACCTCAATCGATTTTTAGCACACAGCTTGCTCGAACCCCGGACCCACCCCCAAAACCGTGGGCTATAGCACACCGATTTGGCCCGAAAATGCCCCGTTCACGCCGTTTTGCTTGTTTGTCCACCCAAATAGAAATTAAAAATTAAACAAACCACACTGGGATGATTCCCAACCTCCTTGCCACGGCCCAGAAGATTTTTGGCCCATAGCACGCTCAGACCCCGAGCCCATCCCCAAAACCATGGGATATAGCACACTAATTTTGCCCAAAAATACCACGTTTGCGCCATTTTGCCCGTTTGTCCGCCCAAATGGCCGCAAAAAATTAATCGGATCACACTGGAATGATCCCCAACCTCCTTGGCATGCCTCAGTCGATTTTTGGTACACAGCACACTCGGACCCCAGGCCCACCCTCAAAACCGTGGCTATAGAACACCGATTATGCCCAAAAATGCCCCGTTCGCGCCGTTCCATTCGTTTGTCCACCCAAATGGCCACGAAAAATTAAACGGACCACATTGGGAGGATCCCCAACCTCCCTTGTATGCCTCGATCAATTTTTGGCCGACAACACGCTTGGACCCCTAGCCCACCCCCAAAACCGTGGGCTATAGCACACTGATTTAACTTAAAAATGTCCCGTTCGTGTTGTTTTACCCGTTTGTCTACCTAAATGGCCATGAAAATTTAAACGGACCACACTGGAACGATCGCCAACCTCCCTGGCACGCCCCAGTCGATTTTCAACCACAGCACGCCTGGACCCCGAGCCCACCCCTAAAATTATTGTCTATAGCACATCGAGTTGGCACGAAAACGTCCCATTCGCGACGTTCTGCCCGTTTGTCCACCCAAATGGACATGAAAAATAAACGGACCACACTGGGATGATCCCCAGTCTCGTTGGCATTTCCCGATCTATTTTTGTCCCACAGCACACTCGGACCCCGGGTCTAACCCCAAAACTATGAGATATAGCACACCTATTTGGCTCGAAAATGCCCCGTTCGTTCCATTTCGCCCGTTTTTTCATCCAAATGGGCACAAAAAATTAAACGATCCACATTGGGATGATCCCCAACCACCCTGGCATGCCCTAATCGATTTTTGAACAACAGAACGCTCGAACCTCGGGCCCACAACAAAAACCGTGGGCTATAGCAAACCAATTTTGCCCAATTATGCCCCGTTCGCGCCGTTACGCCCTTTTGTCCACCCAAAGAGCCACAAAAATTAAACGTACCACACTGGGATGATATCCAACCTCCCTAGCATGCCCTGGTCGATATTTGGCCCCACAACACGCCCGAACCCCGAGCCCACCACCAAAATCGTGGGCTATAGCAAACTGATTTGGCTCGAAAATGCCCCGTTCGCACCGTTTTGCCCGTTTGTCCACCTACATGGCCAAGAAAAATTAAACGGACTACACTGGGATGATCCCCAACCTCCCTGGCATGCATCGATCAACTTTCGGCCCAGAACACGCCTGGACCCCGAGCCCACCCCAGAAACCGTAGGCTATAGCACACTGATTTGGCCTGAAAACGGCCCGTTCCCATCATTTTGCCCGTTTGTCCACCCAAATAGCCACAAAAAATTAAACTGACCATACTGGGACAATCCCTAACCTCCCAAGTAGACCCCGATCGATTTTCGGCCAACAATACACCTAGACCCCAGGCCTGTCCTCGAAACCATGGGCTATAGCACACCGATTTGGCATAAAAAAAATACCCCGTTCACGCTGTTCCACCCGTTTGTCCATCCAAAGTGCCACAAAAAATTAAACGGACCATACTGAAATGATCCCCAACCTGCCTGGCATGCCCCATCAATTTTTGGTCCACAGTACACCCGATCCCACCCCCATAACTGTGGGCTATATCATCCCGATTTGGCCTAAAAATGCCCCATTCTCGCTGTTTCGCCCGTTTGTCCACCCAAATGGCCACAAAAATTAAACAGACCATACTGGGATTAACCTTAACCTCTCTTGCATTCCCCAATCAATTTTTGGAGCACAACACACCCGGAACCTGGGCTCACCCCCAAAACCGTGGTCTATAGCAAATCGATTTGGCCCAAAAACTCCATGTTCGCGTCGTTTCGCCTATTTGTCCACTCAAATAGCCCCAAAAAATTAAATGGACCATACTGAGACGATCCCTAACCTCCCTAGCATGCCCCGGTCGATTTTTGGCCCACAGTACGCCAGGACCTCGGGCCCATCCCCAAAACTGAGGGTTATATAGCACATCGATTTGGCCCGAAAATGCCCCGTTCGCTCTATTTTGCCCGTTTGTCCACCCGAATGGCCACAAAAAATTAAATGGATCACACTAGGACGATCTCCAACCTCCCTAGCATGCCTCGATTGATTTTTGGCCCACTACACGTCCAGACCCCGAACCCACCCCCGAAACCATGGGTTATAGCACACCGATTTGGCCCGAAAATGCCTCATTCACGTTGTTTTGCCCGTTTGTCCACCCAAATTTCCACAAAAAATAAAACAAACTACACTGGGATGATCCCCAACCTCCCTAGCACGCCCCAATCAATTTTTGGCCTATAGCACGCCTGAACCCCTAGCCCACCCCAAAAATCGTGGGCTATAGCACACCGATTTAGCCCGTAAATGCCCCACTGTTTCTCCCGTTTGTCCACCCAAATGGCCACAAAAAATTAAATGGATCACACTGGGACTATCCCTAACCTTTCTGTCATGCCCCAGTTGATTTTCGGCCTACAGCACGCCCAGACCCGGCTCACCCCCAAAACCATGGGCTATAGCATATTGATTTGGCATGAAAATGCTCCGTTCGCGCTATTTTGCCCATTTGTCCACCCAAATGGCCATGAAAAATTAAACGGACCACACTGGGATGATCCCCAATCACCCTGGCATGCCCCAGTCTATTTTTGACCCACAACACATCTGAACCCCGGGCCTACCCCTAAAATCGTGGGCTATATAGCACACCAATTTGGCCTGAAGATGCCCCGATTGTCCCATTTCACCCATTTGTCCATCCAAATGGCCATAAAAAATTAAACGGACTATACTGGGACGATCCCAAACCTCCTTGGCATGTCCCATTTGATTTTTAACCCACATTATGCTCTAACTCCAAACCCACCACCAAAACCATTGGCTATAGCACACCAATTTGGCTCGATAATGCCCCGTTCGCGACGTTTCGCCTGTTTGTTCACCCAAATGGCCACGAAAAATTAAACGGACTATACTAGGATGATCCCCAACCTCCCTGGCATGCCCCGATCAATTTTTGGCCCATAGCATGCCCGAACCCCGAGCTCACCCCCAAAACCATGGTCTATAGCTCACCGATTTGGCCCGAAAATTCCCTGTTCGTGCCGTTTTGCCCATTTGTCCACCCAAATAGCCACAAAAATTAAACGGACCATACTGGGATGAACCCCAACCCCCTGGCATGCCTCGGTTGATTTTCGGCCCATAGCACGCCTGGACCCCAGGTCCACCCTCGAAACCATGGGCTATAGCACACCGATTTGTCCCGAAATGAACTATTCGCGCCGTTTAGCTCATTTTTCCCCCAAATGGCCACGAAAAATTAAAAAAACCACACTGAGACGATCTCCAACCTCCCTGGCATCCTCGATCAATTTTAGACCCACAACACTGCCGAAACCTGGGCCCACCCCCAAAACCGTGGGCTATAGCACTTCAATTTGGCCCAAAAATGGCCTGTTCGCACTGTTTTGCCCATATGTCAACCCAAATGGCCACAAAAAATTAAACTGACCATACTGGGATGATTTCCAACTTCCCTAACATGCCCCAATCAATTTTCAGCCCACAGAACGCCCGTACCCCAGACCCACCCCCAAAACCGTGGGTTATAGTTCATCGATTAGGCCTGAAAATGCCCTGGTTGCGCCGTTTTGCCCATTTGTTCACCCAAATAGCCAAGAAAAATTCAACGGACCACACTGGGAGGATCTCCAACTTCCCTGGCACACCTTGGTCAATTTTTGGCCCACAGCACACCCGTACCTTGGGTCCACCTCCTAAACCGTGGGCTATAGAACTCTGATTTGGCCTGAAAATGCCCCGTTTGCGCCGTTTTACCTGTTTGTCCACCCAAATAACCACGAAAAATTAAACGGACTACTCTAGGATGATCCCCAACCTCCCTAGCATGCCCCAGTCAATTTTCGGCCCACAGCACGCCCATACCCTAGGCCTACCCCTAAAAACATGGGATATAGCACACCAATTTGGCCTAAAAATGCCCCGTTCGTGCCGTTTCCCCGTTTGCCCACCCAAATGGCCATGAAAAATTAAACAAACCATAGTGGGATGATCCCCAACCTCCCTGGCATGCTCCGGTTGATTTTAAGCCTACAGTACGCCCGGACCCCGAGCCCACCCCCAAAACTGTGGGCTATAGCACATCAATTTGGCCTGAAAATGCCCCATTTGCACTGTTTTACTTGTTTGTCCACCCAAATGGCCACAAAAAATTAAATAAACCACACTGGATCGATCCCAACCTCCCTGGTACGCCCCAATTGATTTTTGGTACACAGCATGCCCAGACCCCGGGCCCACCCCTAAAATCGTGACCCGAAAATGCCCCATTCGCGCTGTTTTGCTTGTTTGTCCACCCAAATGACGACGAAAAATTAAAAGGACCACACTGGGATGATCCCCAACCTTCCTTGCATGTCCCGATCAATTTTTAGACCAAAACACGCCCGGAACCCAGGCCCACAAATAAAACTGTGGTCTATAGCACACCGATTTGGCCCGACAATGCCCTATTCCCGATGTTTTGCCCATTTGTCCACCCAAATGGCCACTAAAAATTAAACGGACCATACTGGGATGATCCCCAACCTCCTTGGAATGTGCCATTCGATTTTTGAGCCACATTATGCTCGAACTCCGAGCCTACCACCAAAACAATTGGCTATAGCACACCAATTTGGCTCGATAATGCCCCGTTCGTGCCGTTTCGCTTGTTTTTCACCCAAAAGGACACGAAAAATTAAACAGACCATACTGAGATTATATCCAACCTCCCTGGCATGACCGATCAATTTTTGGCCCATAGCATGCCCGAAACCCGAGCTCACCCCCAAAACTGTGGTCTATAGCACACCGATTTGGCTCGAAAATTCCCCGTTCGTGCCGTTTTGCCTGTTTGTCCACCCAAATAGCCACAAAAAATTAAACGGATCATACTGGTATGAACCCCAACCCTCTAACATGCCTCAGTCAATTTTTGGCCCATAGCACGCCTGGACCCCAGGTCCTCCCTCGAAACCATGGGCTATAGCACACCGATTTGTCCCTAAAATAAATTGTTCGCGTCGTTTAGCTCATTTTTCCCCCAAATGGCCACGAAAAATTAAAAAAACCACACTGAGATGATTTATAACCTCCCTGGCACCCTCGATCAATTTTAGACCCACAACACTGCCGAAAACTGGGCCCACCCCCAAAGTCGTGGGCTATAGCACATCAATTTAGCCCAAAAATGGCATGTTCGCATTGTTTTGCCCATATGTCAACCCAAATAGCCACGAAAAATTAAACTGACCATACTGGGATGATATCCAACTTCCCTAGCATGCCCCGGTCAATTTTTGGCCAATAGGACGCCCGTACCCAGACCCACCACCAAAATCGTGGGCTATAGTTCATCGATTTGGTCCGAAAATGCCCTGCTTGCGCCGTTTTGCCCATTTGTCCACCCAAATGGCCACAAAAAATTCAACGGACCACACTGGGATGATCTCCAACTTCCCTCACACACCTTGGTTGATTTTTGGCCCACAGCACAGCCGTACCTTGGGTCCACCCCCAAAACCGTGGGCTATAGAACTCCGATTTGGCCTGAAAATGCCCCATTTACGTTGTTTCGCCTGTTTGTCCACCCATATGACCACGAAAAATAAAACAGACTACTCTGGGATACCCCGGTTGATTTTTGGCCCACAGCAAGCTCGTACCCCAGGCCTACCCCCAAAAACATGGGACTTAGCACACCAATTTGGCCTGAAAATGCCCCGTTCGTGCTGTTTCCCTCGTTTGTCCACCCAAATGGCCATGAAAAATTAAACGAATCATACTGGGATGATCCCCAACCTCCCTGGCACTCCCCGATCAATTTTTATCCTACAGTACACCCGGACCCCGAGCCCACCCCCGAAACTGTGGGCTATAGCACATCAATTTGGCCCGAAAATGCCCTATTCGCGCTGTTTTACTCGTTTATCCGCCCAAATGGCCATAAAAAATTAAAAGGACCACATTGGGATGATTCCTAAGCTCCCTGTCACATCCCAATAGATTGTTTTGGAGTACAGCATGCCCGAACCCCGGACCCACCCCCAAAATCGTGGGCTATAGTACACTGATTTGGTCCAAAAATACGTTGGGCTATTTCACCCGTTTGTCCACCCAAATGGCTACAAAAAATTAAACGGACCATACTGGGACGATCCTCAAACCCCCTGGCATGCCTCAGTTGATTTTTGGCCCACAGCACACCCGGACCCCTGGCCCACCCCCAAAACCGTGGGCTATAGCACACCAATTTGGCCCAAAAATTCCCTATTCGCACTATTTCGCCCGTTTGCCCACCCAAATGGCCACAAAAACTTAAATGAAACACACTGGGATGATCCCCAACCTCCCTGGCATGTCCCAATCGATTTTTGGCACACAGCATGCCCGGACCCTGGCCCACCCCTGAAATCGTGGCTCAAAAATGCTCCATTCGCGCTGTTTCGCTCGTTTGTCCACCCAAATGACCACAAAAAACTAAAAGGACCACACTGGGACTATCCCCAACCTCCCTTGCATGTGCCAATCAATTTTTGGACCACAACACACCCGGACCCCGGTCCCACAACTAAAAATGTGGTCTATAGCACACCGATTTGGCCCGAAAAAGCCCTGTTCGCACCGTTTTGCCCGTTTGTTCACCAAATGGCCACGAAAAAATAAACGGACCACACTGGGACGATCCTCAACCTCCCTGGCATGCCTAAGTTGATTTTCAGCCCACAACTCGCCCGTACACTGGGCCCACCCGTAAAATCATAGGCTATAGCTCACCAATTTAGCCTAAAAATGTCCCGTTTGTACCGTTTCGCCCGTTTGTCCACCCAAATGGCCACAAAAAATTAAACGAACCACACAAGTATGATTTCCAACCTCCTTGGCATGCCCCGATCGATTTTTAGGCCATAGCACATCTGGGCCCCAGGCCCACCCCTAAAACCTTGGCTATAGCACACCGATTTGATCCGAAAATACCCCGTTCATGTTGTTTTGCATGTTTGTCCACCCAAATAACCACAAAAAATTAAACGAACCATACTGGGATGATCCCCAACCTCCCTGGCATACATCGGTCAATTTTCGGTCCACAGCATGCCTGGACCCTGGGCCCACCCCTAAAATCGTGGGCTATAGCATACTAATTTGGCCCAAAAATGCCCCGTTTGCACCATTTTGCCTGTTTGTCCACCCAAATGGCCATGAAAAATTAAAAAGACCACACTGGGACGATCCCCAACCTCTCTCGCACACCTCGGTCAATTTTTGACCCACAGCACACCCGGACCTCGAGCTCACCCCTAAAATCGTGGGATATAACACATCAATTTGGCCTGAAAATGCTCTGTTCTTGCTGTTTTACCGTTTGTCCACCCAAATGACCTCAAAAAATTAAATGAACCACATTGAGACGATCTCCAACCTTCCTGGAATGCTTCGGTCGATTTTTGGCCCACAGCACGCTCGGACCCCGGGCCCACCCCTAAAATTGTGGGCTATAGCACATCAATTTGGCATAAAAATGCCCCGTTCGCACTGTTTTGCTCGTTTGTCCACCCAAATGACCACAAAAAATTAAACGGACCACACTGGGAAGATCTCCAACCTCCCTGTGATACGATTCAAATGGCCTCATTAGTTTTCAATGACATCATTCGAAGTCAGTATGTGGGGCATCAAACTTTGGTCACATTAAGGAAATGGGATCCTACATGGAGGGGCCGATTTGAGTACACCAAAGAGCAATCCCACGTGTGAAAGATTTCTTAGAGCATTGAAGATTGAGGACTCACGATTTTGGGCCTTCATTAAGGACATTTTGGTTACTTAGCCTTGTCCAAGTAACACTCCATGACCACACCTTTTCATTAAGGGCATTGTGGTCATTTTGTTATGTAATAAGTTAGACTATATATGGGTTCTATTAGTTCATTTGCTAGTTAGTTTTTGAATGATGAATGTATGAAACACTTAAAAATCCTCTCTCTTGAGAGTATACCACCTTAGTGTAGTCTTAGTTAGGGCTTGGAACAGCCATCCTTAGTATAGGGCTTGGAAAAGCCAATATTGACCTTTGCTTGGAAACGGTGGATCTTGAGGTGAGTTGATTTCCTTGGCGGTCACCGTAAGAGTGTGTTTTTGATTATAACATTCATTAGGGTTAGTGTTGAGATACACTTGGTTATTAATCTTGTAATAATCTTGGTCTCACTATCTATCCTTTCATTATTTTGCAAATCCATGTGTTTTTGTGTTTGTCATCTTATATCCCTTTGTGTTGCTTGTTCTTCTCACATTTTGTGGACTATTTTGGCATCTTGGTGGTCTGTTTTTGTATCACCCTAGCACGTCCCGATCCATTTTTGAACCACAGCACGCCCGAACCCCAGGCCCACCTCCGAAACCGTGGGCTATAGCACACCGATTTGGTCCAAAAATGCTACATTCGCACCGTTTTGCCCATTTGTCCACCCAAATGGTCACAAAAAATTAAATGGACCACACTGGGACAATTACCAACCTCCCTGACACGCTTCGGTTGATTTTTGACCCATAGTATGCCCGTACCATGGGCCCACCCCCAAAATCGTGGGCTATGAAACCTAATTCCCAATATTTCCATTACTGAATATTTGAAGAAGTTAAGCTGAAAAATAGATTTTAAGAAGAAAATTTTTGTGGCTGCTAAGGTTGTTAATACACTAATTATAATTTGTGTATTTATAAGTAAGGGTTAGGGACTTTACTTAAGGCGGGAAGTAACTAACTAACCCTAAATCAACCTAATTTACCAA
>JAPEIP010000448.1:0-21371 GCA_026120095.1 Capsicum chinense
TGGGCTATGGGAAAGAATCCTTAATGAGGCACACACTTTGAGGTATGTCATTCACCCAGGCTCTACTAAGATGTACCATGATCTGAAAACCTTGTATTAGTGGAATAACATGAAACGTGATGTAGCTGATTTTGTGTCCAAGTGTTTGAACTATCAACAAGTGAAGGTAGAACACATGAGGCCAGGTGGTACTTCCAAAGAGATAGCCCAACCTTTATGGAAGTGGGAGATGATAAACATGGACTTCATTACAGGACTTACGAGATCCCGAAACTAGTATGATTCTATATGGGTGAATGTAGATCGGTTGACCAAGTCAACCCACTTTTTGCCTGTGAGGACTAAATTGGGACTATAGGTAGGAGCTCGGGCAAAGTGATCTTGGGCACTACCATTGGGTTGAGACACCATGCTATGTGATCTAGTGTGTCTCTCCCTCACTTATACTCTAATCTCGGCGGCAACCGAGGTTAGACAGTTGGTGTAAATTATGTACGGTATTCTACCTAGCTCAGTTGCATTTCATTGTTATTGAGAAACTATTGCATTTCACGCATGTGTTTTCAAATGATTTGATACAAAATTGCTTTATAATGGCTCTCTACTATATATTGTAAAAATATTATGTTTTGTTTTGATATCTCTGCATGCCAGTACTTTTGTGCTGACCCCCTACCCTCTCCAATCTTTCAAGTTTAGATACCTAGTCTAGGGGTCAAGACAATCAGTAGATCATTCAGACAGAATTGCAGAGACAAGTGGTGAGCCTTCTATGTTTCGAAAGGTCTTATGTCCTGCAGTCCTTTTCTTCTTATATTTAGTTTTGGGGTCTACTGGGGCCTTGTCCCAGTTTACATATGGTTATTTGACTCTGTCATTTGTTAGAGATTTTTGCAGACTGTTGTTTAGAGGTTAATTGATGTTGAGGGAACCGTATCTCCCCGTTATTGTTTCTTTTCATATTTATGACCATGTTTCCGAATTATTGTGTTTTTCTGCATTACTTTCATCATATGAATTAGGTGGATGATTATCAAACATATAGGGGTGTTACGGGCCTCCATGGTTTGAAATGCTCGTCACGGATAGGCCTTGGTTCGGGTTGTGCCATATAGTCAATACTAGTAGAGGCTTCATAGACAGTCAGTAGAAGTTGATGTATTCCATTTCAGTTTTGGTTGTAAAAGCAGATTTGTAATAATGTAAATTTAGTTTTGTATCTATCATATTCAGAAAAGAGTTATTTTTGGTAGATTTGTATAGATTTATATGTTTTGTTCAGTTGCTTATGAGTTATGCTAGTAGAAAGGTTAGCTTGGGGTAACTTGTGATCCTAAGCACTGTGTGACATCTCGGGACTCGATTTTGGGGCATTACAGCTTCCTCGCTGAGTCTGTGGCGGATTTCATATAGCCCGTGGAATATCAGAAATGTAGGGGAGTGCCACCTAACTCAGAAGTAATACAAAGATCAGAATTTGCATTAACAGAAAGGTTTTATGTTTTCAGAAATGCCCATGTAGTTTGAAAATTATATCTTTCATAATGTTTATGACTAGCTCTCATCTATTTTAGTTTTATAAAAGCTTTATTTTGGATTTCTCTGTGTAGCAGTACATCTGTATTGACCCCCTCCCTCCCAGGTTCTGAGGCCCAGTCTAGTGGTCCAGCTATTCAGTAGAGTATTTTAGAGAGAAGTGATCATGCAGTGGTGAACCTTCTTTGTTCCAGAAGGCCCTTTTATTTCAGATTATATTACTACTATGGTTTTGGTCTACTGGGGTCTTGGCCCAATTTTCTGATAGATGTTATTTTCAGATATAGTAGATATTTCGCAGACTAGATCAGATGTTGTTGGAGTTTTCCCTTCATTGTTAAACTAAATTTATAGTACCACCATGTTTCTGTATTCAATTATAATTCTATATTTTCTTTTATTATATGGATGTTGTGCATGATTACCGGATAGAGAAGGGCGTTCCGAGCCTTCATGGTTTGGGATGTCCGTCGCGGCCAGGCCCTAGTTCGGGTTGTGACAATATGAGTCTTGTTGGTGTTCATATAATGACTTGCATAAAACTTGTGGAGGAATTGCCTTGAATGAAAAGAGGAGGAGAATATTATGAGTATAATGCATGTTTTGTCTTATATCAAACTTAAAGCTTAAATTGATGTGAGTTAGATGGTTACCCGAAGAAAGTATGAGTTAGATGACTCTATGCTGGAAACCGTTAATTATCGACATGGGAATTTAGTACACTGCTATGTGATCTTGTGTGCCTAGTACTATGTCATCCCAAATTGGGACCAATGGTTAGGAGCTGTGCTTTCTGATCTTGATCCCAACCATGTCATATTGACTTGATTGGGGTTGTGGCACCCTGTTGTGTGATCTTGTGCGTCCTTCCCTCACTAATACTCCAATCTTGGCGGCAATCGAGACTTGGCAGAATGTGAAAATGTGAAAGTGTAGGGTGTACCATCTAGCTCAATTGTGCTGCATTTTTGTTGAAAATCATTATAGTATACCCATGTGTTTTCAAACGATTTTGCATTAAAGTATTTTATAATAGCTCTCATCTATGTGATATAAAGTTGTATTTTGTTTTTGGATTACTCTGCATACTAGTACAATTGTATTGACCCCCTATATTCCAGGGTCTGAGGCTTAGTCTAGAGGTCTTGCGAAGTCATAGAGTTTTCAGTCAGAAGTGAAGTGTGTGTGCAGTTGGTGAGCCATCTTTATTCCGGAAGGCCTATTTCTTTCTGTCATATGTTATTTATTTTGGCTTAGGTCCACTTGAGGCCTTGTCCCAGTTTTAGTTGTGATGACTGGTTTTGATGTACTAGAGATTTCGCAGATAGATGTTAGATGATGTTGAAGGTTTTATTGAATTCTTTGACTTTTCAGTCGTATGATGTTATTCACCATGTTTCCATATGAATCCATTTTCACATTCTCTTTACGATTGTGTGAACGTCTGTATGATTGCCTGTTAACAAAGGGGCGCTCGGGCCTTCATAGCTCTGGATGCTCCTCACAGCCAGGGCTTTGTTCGGGTCGTGACAGTGGAGCAGTAGAGTTACCGCTTGAGTTTTCTTGTAATAGAGTTATTGCTTGGAAACAAATGATTATAAAGTTAATCCTTCGAGTCTGTATTCAAAAGTTTCTTAATATAGTGGAGCTTAGAAATCCAGGAGGTAGGCCTTGGTTTTTATCCTTAAACAAGGAGTTTCCACGTAAAAAAAGCTTGGTTTGCTATTTACTTTATTCCCGCACCTTAATTTATATATCTCCTAGTTCTTGTTATGTGAGTCAATCAGGAAACAGGTTCGAGAATTGAGGAGCAACCCACTGCAACCCCTTCGACCTTTGTTGTCTCAAAAATTTTTTTTTTTTTGAAAAATGTATTCTCAGACCACTTCTTTACAAAAAACAGTATTTTGAAACAAGCTTCCTACTTTAATCTTGTGTTCCATTTTATCAACTTATGAAATAGTTTTGACAAAGGTGATAATCAATTTTGTAAAAATTACAGAGGTATCAAGCTGTAAAGACCCAACCTGCTAGTAATATTATTTCCATGAATTTATAACGTGTCACTAGGACATCATGCTTACTTATATGCCCAACATGATCTCCTATGTTTGTTGTCATCGCACTCTTGTCCTATGCTAGGCTAGAAACACCTTAGAATTGAGTTTAGGCAAATTTCGAAAAGATAGGGAAAACCTCGATCCTGAATCTAGGTAAATCATATATGTTGTGGGCAAACCTCAGTGATGGCACAGAGCGCGTATGTGACATCCTAGCATAAGATAAAAGTCTCACATCGACAAAACACAACGATATTGGGAATATAAGTAAGCAGATCTTGCACCCTAATGGCACATTTTAAAGCCACGTGAAAGTAGGCTCAGATTCAATTACATATTATTCATAAGATAATTATAGATAAATTTCTATTATTGATGATATGACAAAATAGTATATTCACAAATATATAGGTTTATGTATTCCTTTTTTGCGAACTCACATTTAATAAATCTTTATCATGACTATTTTCTTGTACAAATAGATTATAGAAATTGAAGAACCTTTCCTTTTTATTAATCAGAGTTGTGGTGGAATGAATATTATTCTTATTTGACTTTAATGTAAGATATCAGGTTTGAGCTACGGTATGATTAAAATACTATTAGAAAATATTTTTTCCTTAAATGAATCTTGCATGCCATGAATTCAAATTAGTCAGGATCACAATATGAACTCCCCTTATCCTACGGGTATAAGGCATGAGATATCTTAATGGTGTGAGGTATTTTGGGAAAAACAGTGCGGACTTGGCCCTAGCGGAAACTATCAAGAGAGTTGGAGTGATCTCATTTCATCCTTCGCGATGCTCTTTCTAACTTCATCGAGTAAGTACTTGGTATCATTCTTGCATCCTGGAGGTAAAGAAGTTCTGCGTGTCTGCATTCCATCCTTGACGAGCACGTGATGCATCTCATCCTTGAGGATCGGGGACAAAGAGGCTTCCTGTGACCTCATCCCATCCTTGTCAAGGAGTGTGTCTGTGGTGCCATCCGGCTTGGTGAGATTGACATAGAGAGAATCAGCCCTTTCTGGCTTAGGAGAGAAAATACAAGGCACACATCCACCAAAATATTTAGTCCCCGGTGTAGGAGCTACTAAAGAAAGATCTATTTTATTCTGTAGAAACGGAACTTAACTTCCTAAAATATGTCACAACAATACTGGTTGATGATAACCTTTCCTGAGTTTGAGAAGCTGTGTAGCGCAAGTAACAAATATGGCTTGACAAGTGTGATAAAGTTGCGCCTGCAGTTACATGGACTTCACAGAACTGCAAATCGCTTGGTCCAAATTAAAGGGAACTCAACAGTCTGCAATGTATCAAAAATTCAGATCAAAATTCCTTTTGAATTGATCAGAATTGATTTCTAACTTTGATTTCCGAATCTGACAAGTCAATTTCGCAGCTTAGAGCAGTTGTAGTAGAAAATCCATAACTCGTTGTAGGAGTCTCCGAATCTCGAGCTGCTATTTTTGTTGCAAACCGGACTTCAAGAACTATAGTGTACGTAAAAATAATGGTCAAAATCTTTACAAATCTGTACAGACATATCATCAAAGTCGGTTCAATTCGAAATCTGATGGCCAATTTTACAGAACTAGGCGGCTCAATAGAAAATTCATAACTCCACGTAGAAGCCTCAGCATCGTGAGCCATTTTAATCATTGCGAAGAGGACTCTAGGAATTGCAGTACATGTAAAAATTGTGAATTTTCTACTGAATGCCTCTCAATATTTAGAGTCTTCCCATTAAATAGAAAATATTCAATGATTACATCCCTAAAGATCCATCTTCGTATCCCTAAAGATCAGCTTTTTTGTCCTTCTAAATCCGCTATTCTATCCCACCAAATCTGCTCTACTAAAGCCACTATTATTCTCTTTAACTACTAAATCAAATCTATGTAATTACACTAATATACAAAAATAAATGGTTACATTAATATATACAATATTTACATCATGCTAACATCCCTCCTCTAATTGTGCTGGTAGATCAAGAATCATTGATTTGTCGACTAGAAACTGATGTCGTCAGCATGCCATTAATTTTGTAAATGCATCAGCTATTTGAAGATCATTGGACACGTGCGGAAGAGTAATGACACCTTTATCTACAGCTTCTTGTATATAATGACAGTCTACTTCGATGTGTTTGGTCCGCTCATGATAAACTGGATTAGTAGCAATCTTAATAGCACTTGTATTGTCAGCATGGAGAGGAGTAGGATTTGATTAAGGAAATCCAATCTCAGGAAGTAATCCATGAAGCCACACAATCTCGGAGCAAGCAGTAGACATTGGTTGATATTCAACCTCTGTTGAAGATTTTGACACGTGGTCTGGCTTCTTGCTCTTCCAAGATATCAAAGACTCTCTAAGAAACATGCACCAACCAGTAACTAAATGATGAGTTTCAAAACATCCCGCGCCCAATCAGAATCACTAAAAGCATTAAGACGAATAGGTGAACCACTAGGAAAGAATAATCCATGATTAGATGTTCCTGTGAGATATCGAATGATGTGACGGACAGCCACCAAATAAAGATGATGGGGAGCGTGCATGAACTAACTTGTTGAACTGCAAAAGAGATATCAGACCTAGTAATAGTAAGGTAATTTAAGCTCCCATTTAATTGTCAAAATGTAGTTGGATCAGGAAGAAGATAGCTTTCCTCCCGGCGATACTTTAAATTCAATTCTAATGGAGTATCTACAGAGGAGGAATCCTGAAGACCTGCCAAAGAAATCAAATCTTGGATATATTTGTGTTGAGTTAGAAACACACCTGATAAATCACGATGAACTTCCAAACCCAAGAAATATGTAAGAGTACCAAGATCTTTCATATGAAAAGAATCCTTAAGTTTCTGTTGCAGGATAGTGATTAGTGAAGAATTAGTTCTTGTAATAATGATGCCAGGCAAGAATAGTTAGCACCATCGTAATTTTTACTACCGGTGCAAAAGTCTCTTCATAGTTCACACCATGCTCCTGCTAGTTACCAAGAGCAACCAACCGAGAATTGTACCTATCAAGAGTTCAATTTAAATGTATAAACCTATTTACATCCAATTGGATGGACATTTGAAGGACATGAAACATTATCCCATGTGTCATTTTCTTTAAGAGCCAAAAGTTATTCCTCCATTATCTTCTGCCAACATTCATACTTGAAAGCTTGTGAGTAACAAGTTGGAATAGAAATGATGGATAAAGCAGATGAAAAGCCATACCAATTAGATACTCTAGTAGATCACCGAGTGGGCTCAAGAGGAGAAGGCCTTGAAGAATTCTTAGATGCAACACCCCGCATTTCAGGCTAGAACGAAAATCATTGTTTCTATGAGTAGATGATCCAAAAGCCATATATCCTATGCAAATTTGGCATGTTAATTAATTTTGTAGTGCGGGATCCTATTTGAGAATGAATTGAGATCATAGAAGTCCCCAAACTCAAGGACGAGTTGAAATCTTTCCTATCGTTCGAGTTTGAGTGAGCATCGAAAGTTGGGTCAATTTCAATCGACCATAAATCGCCAGGAAGACTTTCAACACAAGGAACCACCTGCAGATCTTCACTCTTGTTGTTACACTGGGATTTTCTCATCAACCGCAGCCACCACTCAAACACATCCGAGCCTGGGCTTTGATACAACTTGTTGGGACTACGTGTAACTCCGCACTAGTATGATATTGTCCGCTTTGGGCTAATCCCTCACGGATTTGTTTTTGGGCATATCCCAAAAGGCCTCATACTAGTGGAGTTGGGTGACACTTTTAATACTGGACATGTTCCCTCTATTTTTCAAATTTGGGATTGTGTTTGCTTCTCAACAATAATGGACCTCAACACCAAGAAAGTAGTGTAGTTTACCAAGATCTTTTACATCAAAGGCATTAGACAATTGAAGAACAAGACTTGCAATGAACTCATTAGAGCTTCCTGTAATAATAAGATCATCTACATACACCTAGATAATAGTAACATGGCCGTCAAAATTGTGTATAAATAGAGACGTATCAGATTTAGAAGGTACAAAATTGAGTTCAAGCAATTTTGAGCTAAGCTTCTCAAACCATGCCCAAGGTGCTTGTTTAAGGCCATAAAGGGCTTTATGAAGGTTGCACAAATGGTTGGGATATCTTTGATCAGTAAATCCAAGGGGTTGAGACATGTATACCTGTTCATGTAATTGCCCGTGAAGAAATGCATTTTTGACGTCGAGCCACCGTAAAGACCACCCTTTGGACAGAGCTAAAGACAAAACCACTTGGATCGTTGTAGGCATTACCACGAGACTGAATGTTTCATGATAGTCCACTCTAGCCTCTTGGCTAAATCCCTTTGCCACTAAACGAGCTTTGTAACGCTAAATGGAGCCACTAGGATTTAGTTTTAACTTAAAAATCCATTTGCATCCCACAACATTCTTTGCTGTGAAGGATGGAACAAAGGACCAAGTATCATTTTTTAAGAAGGCGTTGTAGTCTTCTTGTATAGACTTTCACCATTTTTGATCCTTTTTGGCTTGGGTAAAACAGGTAGGTTTAGGTGGAGGGGTAGATGGAGGCAAAGGACATTTTGTGGCAATGTGAACTTGGGGAAGTTGTGATTTGATTTTACTCCTGGTGACCATTGGATGAGGTACAAAGGATGTGGTCCGAGCAGCCGGTGGTTGAGAATTAGGAGCAATGGTAGGTGTATCGATAGGTACTGGAAGATTAATAGTAAGGTTAATAATAGCAGGGATGGAAGATGGAGACAAATCGGATGGGACCGAAAAACACACCGGTGAGCTTGACGATGGACTTGGTGAAGAAGCATTTGACGAGTTTAACGATGGAATTGGCGAGACAACATCTACTATGGAACTATTATTGGCAGAAGTGATAGGCGAAGTGGAATTACCAGGAGAAATGATGGGTAACAAGGTCATGACAGTAGAGTCGGAAGTCGGTGCTCTATTTTCTTGTGGTTCCTTCCATTCATCATAATTCTTTTTCCTTTTATTTGCTTAGGCTAATTCATGGTCCTTCCATCTAAACTTATCTTTTTAGTTGCACTTTTTTTTTTGGCCTCATGTTTTAGGAAACCTATACTATTTTTCATCTCAAACATTTTAATTAATTACTTGGTCTTCTTATGTGATTGAGTTGCTAGGTTAAAGGTAAAGTGGGATATGGAATTAGCTTTTGGAAATGAATATTTGTAAATAAAAACCATCCACCTGATTTTTGTACTTAATAAAGGTTCTAGCATATACAGATTGAGTTAGTTGATATTTATTGTTTTCGATTACTGCATTACAAAGACTTTATTTATTTGTATTCTGTTGAATATATTTTCTTAATATACATGTTATTAGTTATAAGTCTTCTCATTTTTTCATTTTCCCAGGTAGAACTGTATATTCAACAAAATTTCCATCATAATTCCTCTATTCTCTTTTCAGTAACTGCCACAAGTTCTCTTGTTTGCCTCCCACTGTCGTAACTATCTGCTACTAACCCTCCTCTATCTCTCCATCTTTCTCTGGCCTGTATGCTTTGATATTTCAAACATTTTCAAAAATCCTTCTAGTTCCCTTATTCTAATGCATCCATTCTTCAGATAGTGGTCTGAGCATGGTCTACAATAAGAGGAGTAGAGTTAGGCCATGTCTATGGATAATGATGTCTGATGTTTAATCAATCTTTTCTGAGAAGTTTATATAAATAGGTTTTGATTGGTTGTCGATAAAAGGTTGGTGTTTTTTTTTTCTTTACAAAATGCAAATTTCGAGCTGGCCACAATGACATCATGGGATGTTTTCTTTTATTTTTATGATGGGGAGGGGATGATATAAAGTTACTTGAGGAGAAAGGTGAACGACTTTTGTTGATAGACGAGGGGAAAAAGCAGCAAATCACGAGAGAAACTATGTGGGGGTCATGGCTTCATGTCTTAAAAGTGAAAAGTTTATGTAACTAATGTTGTCTTTGGATACACAAAATCTGTATTTAGGCACAGTAACTTCAACACACGTTCCAATATAAAACAAGAACACTTATTATAGAATGAGTCGCCCTAGTCTTACTAAGAAAGAGTTCCACCCTTATGTCTGATGGACACAGGGGAGTGATCCCATGCAAAATAAAAAGAAACCATCCTCTGGAAGCTCGAGGCTGGTCTAGCCCTGATGTCTTCACAAGGAATTCTATCCCGGAAACACCAACACACATGTTCTATTTGAGGACAAGACCCTTTCATGAAGTTATTTAACACCCTAAACACAAGATCAAAAAGACAATTCAAAAAAGTGTGCTTTTCAGAAATTTAGATGAAACAGAAAAAAGGCCAAGTCCTTTGACTTCATGAAGTGTCCTCAAGAAATAATTCCCCTCAAGTACCTAGGTTGCGGAATTTTTCTCCCAGGATAAAATGGCCTAACAATCCTAATGTAGCGGTACCTCAAATGATCAGATTCTCTTCGAACTCACTCAATGATTAGATGATCACACAGAGTATTTAGAAAACAAGAAGTGCTTTAGTGCAGTAAAAATTTCAAGTCTTAAACCTGTGGATAAGTGCAAGTTTATATAGCCATTATGTGCCTCTTCTGAAAATAGGAAATGGTTCATTCGAAAAAATGTGTTATCTGGAGCAGTCATGTCTGTTCATCGAATCAATGTGTATTTTTACTGGACAGTCACAACCATCTGAAAAATACCTCTTTTCCCAATTCAATGTGCCATTTTGTCAAAAATTGTGTCTCATAAATTTTGTCTAAAAAAATAAAATTCGAAGCCGAAGCCGAGTCGAGCGAGCGGCGATGCGGCAAGAGGCACCTTTTGGTTCTTGCCTCACTTACCATGTGGAGTAAGTTTTTCTTAATATAAACACTTGAAAGTTCCCTTCTCCCACCAACGTGGGAGAATTTAGTAGACTTTCCAATTTTTTTGAGTACACTTTTCATTTTGAGTGTTATCTCAACTTTTTCCTCCATGTAGTTTCCTCCATTTTCCATTAACACTTTGATCTTGAACCCAAAAATCCCCCAGATAAATAGGGAATGACTACTTTTTCTTAAAAATTTGCGGACAAGTATGTGATCATCAAGTAAAGACTGATTATATCTTGATATGTGGGTTTCCCTTTGAACTTTCATAGTGAACATGCATCGGATGCACTCGGTCAATCGGTAGAGTTGATATCTTTGAACCGCCTAGCTTTAATGTACACCTAGACAACATATGTCACACAACCAGCCTTTTACCATTTATAGTTCTCATGGTTTTGTTCGTTTTAGACATGAACACGTCCCGGTCTCATGAGAGCATAGAGAATAGGCCTTTGCTAACATTCTCCTTGAAGCGAATTCCACTTTGCCCTCACATAGGTGATTTCTAAAAGTTTAATTCTATAGATTAAACTATTTGGTCAAATCTGCCTAATTTAGATAATCACTAAAAGACTTCACACCATAAGTCTTATCCTTGTTTACTAAATATTGTCTATATCATGAGAATGGGTTAGGTAAATTGAAAATGTTAAACCTATCAGATACAACTTTGTTAGATCTCCTTGAACCTATCTCTTGGGATCTCCTGTCTACTAGGTAGAGTTACCGCCATGCTGACTTGTCCTAGGCCTTAAACTCATTCCATTGGATATCGTCTCAACTCCTTCTCTTGACAGATCTTTTGTAAATAGATCCGACATATTATTCTTTGAATTCACATAGTTAACAGTGATAATTCAACAAGAGAGAAGTTCTATAATGGTATTATGTCTCCCTCTTATGTGACAAGATTTATCATTATACATCATGCTCTCTGTCCTACCTATTGCTGCTTGGCTATCACAGTGTATACATACTGGTGCCACTGGTTTGCGCCACTGAGGAATATCTTTCCAGAAATTCCAAAGACATTCTGCTTCTTTACCGTCTTTATCCAATGTGATAAATTCAGATTCCATTGTAGAGCGAGCAATACATGATTGCATGATGTCCAAGAGATCACTCCTCCACCGATAGTAAATATATATCCACTCATGGATTTTACTTTTTTCAATTCATTGATCCAATTTGCATCACTATATTCTTCAAGTACTGCGGGATATTCATTATAATGCAAAGCATAGTATTGAGTATTTTTAAGATATCCCAAAACTCTTTATATTGCAATCCAATGAGTTTTATTAGGATTACCCGTGTACTGACTTAACTTACTAATAGCACATGCTATGCCTGGTCATGTATAATTCATGATATAGATTAAACATCCTAACACTCTTGCGTACTCCAATTGTGAGTCATGTTCACCCTCATTCTTTTGAAGTGCGAAGCTCATGTCTAATAGAGTCTTGGCTATACTAAATTTCAAATATGTGAATTTGTCAAGTACCTTTTTAATGTAATGATACTATGATAATCTCAATCCTTGTGGAGTTCTAGGGATTCTTATTCCTAAGATCACATCCGCAACTCCAAGGTCTTTCATATCAAACGTGATCTCAAGCATTCATTTTGTAGTATTTATGTCACAAATGTCTCTACTGATGATCAACATATCATCCATATAAAAAACATTGACTTGGTTATTTGAAGTGTCTTTAATGTAAACACATTTATCACATTCATTTATCTTGAACCCGTTTGCCAACATGATTTGGTCAAACTTCATATGCCACTGTTTAGGTGCTTGTTTTGGTCCATAAAGTGACTTAACAAGATTACACACCTTATTTTCTATTCCTGGAACCACAAAACCCTCAGGCTGTTCCATGTAGATTTCTTCCTGCAATTCTCCATTTAGGAATGTTGTTTTCACACCCATTTGATGGATTTCAAGGCCATATACCGTCTCCAAGGCAATTAACATTTGAATCAATGTTATCCTCATTACAGGAAAGTACGTATCAAAGTAATCAAGGCCTTATTTCCGTTTGGAGCCCTTTATTGTGAGTTTGCCTTGTATTTATCAATAGTACCATCCGCTTTCATTTTCCTTTTGAAGATCCATTTAGAACCTAAAGGTTTATTTCCTGGGGGAAGATCAACCAACTCCCACGTATGGTTGCTTAAGATTGAATGAATTTCACTATTGACTGCCTCTTTCCAAAAGGATGAGTTTGACGACGACATTGCTTCTTTAAACGTTTAAGGCTCATTTTCTAAGAGAAATATTACAAAATACGATCCAAACGAAGTTGACATTCTTTAACGTGTACTAAGTCTTGGATTCTCATCATTATATACATCCTCACTTAGTTCCTCTCGAGGTCGTTTAGACTCCCACTAGACTGTTCATGTCTAGTTTTATACGGATAAATATGTTTAAAGAATTCAACATTATTTAATTTAATTACCATATTTTCATTAATATCCAGAAGTTCGGATTTATGAACCAAAAATCAACATGCTTTACTACTTTTAACATATCCTATGAACATGCAGTCCACCGTCTTAGGTCCTATCCTTACACTTTTAGGCATAGGAAATTGGACCTTTGCTAGACACCCCCACCCTTTGAAATATTTTAAGTTGGTTTTCTTTCTTTCTATTTTTCATATGGAATTAATTGTTTCTTACTATGGGGCACTCTACTGAGTTTCGGTTAGCCGTAAGGATAACTTCCCCTACAAGTTTTGTGGTAAACCTGAACTTATTAGTAAGGCATTCATCATTTTCTTCAATGTTTGATTTTTTCTTTCCGCAATTCCATTAGATTGAGGTAAATATGGGGCCGTATTTTAATGGACAATTCCATTCTCTATACATATTTCTGCAAAGAGAGATTCATATTCTCCGTCCCTATCACTTATCATTTTTATCTTTTTCTCTAAGTGATTTTTAACTTCTATTTTATATTGCCTAAACACATCTATTGCTTCATCCTTACTATTTAGCAGATAGACATAACAATATCTAGTGCAATTGTCAAAAAAAGTTATAAAATACTTTTTCCCACCATGAGATGGTGTTGATTTCATATCACAAATCTTAGTGTGGATTAAGTCTAAGGGATTGGAATTCCATTTAATGGACTTATATGAATTCTTAGCATACTTTGATTCCACACACGTTTGACATTTTGATTTATTGCACTCAAAGTTTGGCAAAACTTCTAAGTTAATTTGTTTTCGCAATATCTTATAATTGACAAGTCTAATCATTCATGCCACAAATGATAAGACTCAAGCAAGTAAGAAGAAGCTAAACTTTTATTAATTTGAACATTCATTACATTCATTTTTAATAGCCTCCCTATGAGGTAGCCTTTTCCTACTTACGCTTCTCCTTTACTAAGTACAATTTTTTTCGAAAACAAATATACATTTGAATCTGTTCTTGTCAAGAAGTGATACAGAAATCAAGTACTTCCGTAACTCCGATACATATAGGGCACTGTTCAAAGTCAACACTTTGCCTGATGTTATTTTCAGGTAGACTTTTTCTATTCCTTCAACTTTAGCAGTTGCGGAGTTGGCCATATATATCTTCTCTTCGCCTTGAGCTGGAGCAAAATTAGTAAATAACTTCTTATTAGCACAAACATGGCAGGTGGCACCGAAATTCATCCACCATTCTCGAGGATTTTCCACCAAGTTGCATTCAGACCGCATGGCACACAGATCGTCCATTTGTTTCTTGGACTCAGCCATATTTTCTTGGTCCGTATTTCTTTCTTTCTTTGGGGCACGACAATCTTATTAACTTGTGACCAATCATGCCATAGTTAAAGCATTTTTTCTTGAATTTCTTCTTGGGTTGGTTTCTTTCCTGTCCAGATTTCTTTCATTTTTTGGAGTTGTTGTGGTCGTCTTCTACAATATTTGCTCCATTCATTGCGGAATTTCCTCTCGACCTTTTTCCACAGCTTTGTTAGCTTCTTCAATGCTTTTGACTGTCATCTCCTTTCGCTTATGTTTCAGGTAGTTCTTGAAGTTCGTTCACATACGTGGTAACTTCTCTATTATTGCTGCAATTTAAAATGCCTCGTTTACGACCAAACCTTTAATTAAGTTCCAGTGAACATTAAGAATATATTTAATATATTCAACTAAGGTGTTCATTAAAATCATACCTTTTGCGAGGAGACCGTGGATGATAACTTGCAGTTCCTGGACTTGCGATACAACTGACTTGTTGTCAATAATTTTAAACTCTAAGAATTTTGAAACGAAGAACTTTTTGGTTCCTGCATCCTCAGTCTTGTATTTTCTTTCTAGTGCCCCTTATAACTCTTTTCACGTTTTTATTCACCTATAAACGTTATCTAGTTCATCTTGGAGGCTATTTAGAATATAATTTCTGCATAGGATATCTGAGTATTTCCACACCTCCATAATGACAAATTTCTGTTTGTTTGAAGTACCTTCAGGCACCTCTGGAGCTTCTTCAAATGTAAATCTCTGAAGACACAAAGTTGTAAGGTAGAAGAACATTTAATGTTTCCACCTTTTAAAATCATCACCCGTGAATTTTTTGGGTCTCTCCGCTGGTGCCATGGCTTGTAGAGCAATCGTATGACTCATTGTGGCAACAACTGCTGCCACAATCATTACAGTATCATGCACTTGACTGTCAGTAGTCATTTTCCTATCACAACAAGACAATAAATTTAGTATATCGAAATACTACTTTTATAGTTGTAGCAATTTTAAACACCTCTTGTTTCTAGTTTAATGATGAAGTTTTTATGACTTTGAATCGTCAACCAAATGATCTTTAACTTGTGATGAAGATTTTATTTCTTCTAACCACTAGTTAAGTTCAAACGGAGTAGAATACATAAACTTTTAATCTCCAGAAATAAAGCAATACAGATTCCGGAATTTATTTCCTTAAGATTTTTGTCTTCGATTACACAAAATCTATATTTAGACAAAACAACTTTAATACAAGTTCAAGTATAAAACAAGAACACTGATGAAGTTATTTAACACCCTCAACACAAGATCAAAAAGACCTTACAAAAAAGTGTGTTTTTCAAAAATTTAGATGAAACAAAAAGAAGGTCAAGTCCTCTAACTTCACGAAGTGTCCTTAAGGAAATAATTCCCCTCAAATACCCGAGGTTGCGGAATTTTCCTCCAAGGATAAAATGGCCCAACAATACGACTGTAGTGGTACCTCAAACGATCGAATTCTGTTCGAACTCACTCAAAGATTAGATGATCCCACGGAGTATTTTAGAAAATAAGAAGTACTTTATTTCAGTTAAAATTCATACCTTAAACTTGTAAATGAAGGTTTATATAGCCATTAAGTGCCGCTTCCGAAAAGAGGCAATGGTTCATTCGGAAAGATGTGTCCTCTTTTTATTGGACAGTCACAATCATCCCAAAAAAACACCTCTTTTCCTGAATCATTGTGTCATTTCGTCGAAGAGTTGTATCTCTTCAACAAGCCACAACCAACGTTTCTGCATGCAGAAGCATGCACGTTAATGGAGGATAAAAAAGTTGCGACTAAATTGTTGCATTTTTCCTTTGGTTCGGACTGTATTTTCCCTACGTTTGCCGAAGCCGAGAAAGCGACGACGATGACGACGGTGTGAGGCGCCTTTTGGTTCTTTCCTCACTTACCATGTGGAGTAAGTGTTCTTAATATAAATACTTGAAAGTTTCCTTCTTCCACCAATATGGGAGAATTTAGTAGACTTTACAATTTTTTAGTAAACTTTCCATTTTGAATGTTATCTCAATTTTTCCCTCCACTTGGTTCCCTTCATTTTCCATTCACACTTTGATCTTGAAACCAACAACTAATACATAATATTTAATAAAATAAATTTCTACCCATGGTTAAACTGCGGTAGTCCTATCCTAACTTCTTGTTTAAGGCTGACTTGAATTGAAGTCCAGTCTGGTGAATTTTTTGGTTGACTTTACTAATGATGTGAATCTTTTTACCTTGACCAAATGATGTTGTATCTAAGATAATGACTATCTTAGATCAAGGACCACCAGCAGTTTGTATTCTATCTGGAGCTGGATCATTATGTGAAGTCATCCTATGGGTCTCTGCAATTGGCACTGTGACACATGAGGTCTGTATGAGTTTTACCTTAAAGACACTATGCATAGGTTGCAGTCTTTTACCCGAGGTTGCTGGTTGTGTAATCTAGAAATTTGATTTTTTGGCATTTATTATATGTATATACACGTAAACAACTGCTGCTTACATTAGAGAAAAAATTCAGTAGAGTATATCCTTTTACATGTACTCTCTCTAGCCCATTTGTTTCTATCACCCCTTAAGGAATCATTCAGTTTCCTTTAACTATTATTTTTCAAAAACTTCGAAGTATAATTATAAATTGTAAATTTCAAAAGCATATTTGAATTATTGCTTTTTTAAAGCTCCGTGCATGAACTATCATGTGTTTACATTTCTACCAAAATTATCACCGATTATTTATTCCATGAGGACATGTTTTATCACTACTCTTTGTCAGTAGTCTTTTAGTATCCAATGAATAAGCCTAGTGGCTGTTTATAAATTTCAATGTCAATGTTATGAGTATTTAAATTACATAATAATTAATTAAATTACCTTTTTAATCAAATTAGAAAATTCAGTCAAATTATTATACAGTCTCGTAGACCTTTTTTCTGTTGAGATGTTCTGCTCATAAGTATGTTAGATGTACTTGAAGTGGGATGAAACACAATTAAACCTTCGATAATGAACCGACTTAATTTGTTGATGCTTCTTTTTAAAATTTTTTGTCTTTCTGGAAAACAATTGCTTTGGATAGTTGAGGCCATTGTTCATTGATCATGGTACTAGTCTTTATATGCAGGATCAATTTGATATCACCTCGTTATCGAGGTCATTTGTGCGGTCAGAAAGTGGTGTGACAGGTGGTCTTAACCTGACAATGACTAGGGCAGATGGCAGTCTTTTCGGCGGTGTCGTTGAAGGAAAGCTCAGTGCTGCCACTCCCGTACAGGTTCTATTCTAACGACTTCTGTTTTTGGGTTCATTTTTTTCCTTTTCTTTTTGGTGTCAAATTTTAACCTTGTTGGTTTGTTCTTGCTTTTTGAGTGCATATTGTGTACTTGCTAACGGTTTACAGATCATTACCAGGTGGTTTTGAGAAGCGTTTTTCCGGACACGGAAAAACTTAAGTCTAAGCCACCATCTTCAACTCTACCTCCCAATGAGCTGAATTTTGGTCCCCCGCTGGTTACTAAGGTGACCTCTCCTTCAACTCCATCTTCAACTCATCTGATGTGAACGGTGGTAGCCCTCTCAATTACAAATCTTCCCATCATGGAGAACCTAATTGATATAATGTCAAATAACATTTGGGATGCCTATATATAGAATTATGTTGTTTTATTTTCATTAGCTATCTTGTAATGGCACTCTGGAATCTCCCTTTTCTATTTTACTTTTGTTCTTTGTTACTAAATTGATGAACAATCTGCTTGTAACTACCTTTTATCATTAATACAAAGAGTACTTTGTTACATTGGTGCTTTCATTACTCCATCTAGTATGGTGGACTATGGACTGATAGCTCTCTCACAATGCATTCTTTGCCGGCTCCGGTGGAATTGGGTCGATTCAGCAGCTACAATGCAGAGGATTGGGTTCCTCCGCAAAATTATACTTTTTAGTGGCATTTGTTAGTGACAATTAAATTTTAATGCTTTTTGTAAATTTTCTTAAAGCCTATAGGTACTTTGGTCCAATGACAATTATCTAATGTCGGCAAAAGTCTAACCACTCTTTGTTAAAGTGCATATTTATTGTTGCAAAAACAAACTTCCAGTTGATGTCACGGAGAGCAAAGTAAAATGCAGATTGGCATGATTCTTGATGTTAGTAATCTTATATGCCATATCTGAGATGCTTACAACAACAACGTACTCAGTGTAGTCCCATAGTGAGGTCTAGGAAAGGTGATGTAAATGTGGCTTTATCCCTACCTTGTGAAAGTAAATAGGTTGTTTCCGATAGATCCTTGGTTTAAGTGAAGCATCACAAATTAAGGTTGGTATGACGAAGACATTTTATTCTGGTATCCAAACATATTGTCATCCTTTGTTTTTCCCATTTGAGCCTTAGTTCTATTTTCTTTCGTAACCCTCTTTTGGAATCAATATAGAGTCAGCAACATCCAAGAAAAAGTGTCGACTAAAAGAATAGAGCCAGAAAAATCCCAAAGAGAAAAGAATAAATAAAAAACCAAAAACAAAAAATTAGAATCAATAAAAAGAACAAGATGCTGGAACTATGTGTGACCTGATTCTCCCCTTTTGGGGGTGAGATACGTAGGCTGCCCTACTCTGGGCTCGGTTCAACCAAATAAAAATTTAGAATTTCCAACCAAAAGAAATTGGGGCATGAGTTAATCCTCATTGTTTGAGTTGATTTCAAAAGTTGTAAGTCCCACCCCACTTCAAGAGTCGTTTGGGCATCATACCATCCTTTCTTTCTAACCCTTTCCAATATCCAAGATACAACCAGAGAAAGACCTTCAAATCAATCTTTGAGGATGTTAAGGCTAAACATGCAAAGAATATGATGATACATTTGGGTACTATTTGTCTTCCTCAACATAAGAAATCAGGAGAGAAATAAAAATGAGAGTCTTATTGGTGAAAACCCTCACGGGCACCGTAAGGTGATGGTAAGTTGAGAGAGATAAAAATAAGAGAGTTTTATCAGTGAAAACCCTCACAGACATCGTAAGACGACGGTGAGCTGAGAGAAATAAAAATAAGAGTGTCTCATTGGTCAAAAACCCTCACGGACACCATAAGGCAATGGTGAGCTGAGAAAAAGAAAATGAAAGAGACTTGTTGGCGAAAACCTTTCAAGGCGCCATTAGCCGAATGAGGTCTTAAATGCAATTGACCTAAGGAAACAACTCAGTTTCATGGCCATTAACTCAACAACAATTGGTAAAAAGTTTAGATGGAATGTTTTTAATCCAAAATGCATGGCAAAATCATTAGAGTTGACTTTCATTTTTAGATAATTTTTTAGTTCCTTTGTTTCAAATAGGTACATTCATTTTCTTTTGTTTCTTCTATTTATTTTTATTTTGTTTCCTCGAGTTAGTTGTCGAAATAAAAATCATTGTTATTTTTCTCTTGTCTTTGAGTCAAGTCCATACCAAAATAAGTGAGAAAAGATTTCAAAACTAGCTACCAGCTTCTTCAATTGCACAAACAAAGACAAAAGGCCAACACATGAAAGAGACATGATTGTGAGCCAAAATAAGGCATATAGAAAGTTTTGTCAACAGACAAGTCTGGGAACTTATGAAAGTATCAAGGTTCAAAGGGTTTATCTGAGAAGCATCGCAAAGCAGAAATACTATGTTTGTTTTAGAGTTACTCTCAATAATCTGAGTTCGGATCAGTGATGCAACGAGTCAATAACATATGATAATGGTTGAAATCAAGTTTAAATATGACAGGGGCAAGAGCGATTATCACAAAAGATAAATGCACAAACCATCCACCATGTTTTTAAACTCACAAGTTTTCTTTGATGAAATAGAAAAAATGTTACCTTCAAATCAAGGACTTCAGAGTCTAAATATCAAAGGCTGTAATGCCTCACTTTCACAAATGCAAGAGACAATGTTGCTGCACAGGTTTGGTAATCAAAACCATGGTAAAAACTCATCATCCAATATCTCTAGGAGACACACTTCCTTGTACGGATGATTCAGGTCTATTTAGTAGGTGCTGCACTTCTTAAATTGAACCTTCACTCCTAGAAGTTGCACTTTCTAGTTGAGTCCTTCCACTTAACCCCTAGGAGATACACCTTCTTATATGAGTAATCCAGGTTTAATTTATTAGGTGATGCACTTCACTCCTAGAAGTCGCATATTCTAGTCGAGTCATTCCACCTAAACCTTAGGAGACACACTTCTTTGTTTGGATAATTCAACAGACATTTGTAAGGAGATGTAGTTATTTATTTGGGGAATTCAAGCGACATTTGTGAGGAGACGCACTTGTTTAGGTAATTCATGTGACATTTGTGAGAAGACGGACTTCCTTGTTTGAGTAATTCAATTGACATTTGTAAGAAGATGCATTTCCTTGTCTGTATAATTCAAGCGGCATTTGTAAGGAGATGCATTTCCTTGTCTGTATAATTCAAGAGACATTTGTAAGGAGACGCATTGCCTCGTCTGGATAATTAAAGTGACATTTTTAAGGAGATATACTTCCTTATTTGGGTAATTCAAGTGGTATTTTTAAGGAGATGCATTTTCTTGTTTGGGTAATTCAAGCAATATTTGTGAGGAGACACACTTCCTTGTTTGGACAATTCAAGTGAAATTTGTGAGGAGACACACTTCCTTGTATGGATAATTCAAGTAACATTTGTAAGGAGACGCACTTTCTTTTTTGGTAATTCAAGTTGCATTCGTAAGGAGATGCACTTCCTTGATTTGACAATTAAAGCAACATTGGTAAGGAGACGTACTTCCTTGATTGGGTAATTCAAAATTTGATTTTTAGGTGATGCACTTCCTAACTTAAGTCTTGATTCCTAGTAGATGTACTTCCTAGTTGAGTCAGTCCCCTTGATTCCTAGTAGATGTACTTCCTTGATTTTATAATTAAAGCAACATTGGTAAGGAGACGTACTTCCTCGATTGGGTAATTCGAATTTTGCTTTTTAGGTGATGCACTTCCTAACTTAAGTCTTGATTCCTAGTAGATGTACTTCCTAGTTGAGTCAGTCCCCTTGATTCCTAGTAGATGTACTTCCTAGTTGAGTCAGTCCCCTTGATTC
>JAPEIP010000448.1:22665-51597 GCA_026120095.1 Capsicum chinense
AGTAGATGTACTTCCTAGTTGAGTCAGTCCCCTTGATTCCTAGTAGATGTACTTCCTAGTTGAGTCAGTCCCCTTGATTCCTAGTAGATGTACTTCCTAGTTGAGTCAGTCCCCTTGATTCCTAGTAGATGTACTTCCTTGATTTGATAATTAAAGCAACATTGGTAAGGAGACGTACTTCATTGGGTAATTCGAATTTTGCTTTTTAGGTGATGCACTTCCTAACTTAAGTCTTGATTCCTAGTAGATGTACTTCCTAGTTGAGTCAGTCCCCTTAATTCCTAGAAGATGTACCTCCTAGTTGAGTCAGTCCCCTTGATTTTTTGAAAATGCACTTTCTAGTTGAATCATTGCACTTAAACCTTAGGAGATGCACTTCCTTGTCAGTTTTCATTTGTCAGGTGGCACACTTTCTAACTAAAACCTTTATCTCTAGAAGATACACTTTCTAGTTTGAATTCCTCACTTTAATTTTTAGGAGACACACTTCCTAGTCTTGGTCATTTAATTTTAATCTCAATAAATGCACTTCTTGGTAAGAATCTTGATTCATCAGTGCAACATGCTAATAGTTATGATTAGATCTGGCATTAGCAAAAGTTTTCTAATGATAAACTAGGGCAAAAAATTAATTCCTGTTGTTTGGAACTTTACTTTTCTGGCAAATGCAATCGCTCTTTACCATAATCTTTGTTTGGAATATTCTTTTTAGTTTTGATGTGATTTCAGGAGCCTGCCCGAACAAAAGGGTGAATAAATGGAAAGTCAAGAAACAAAGTGAAGAAGTTGAAAGTCAAGCAACAAAGTAAAGAAGTTAAAAGTCAAACAACAAAGTGAAAAAGTCGAAAAACAAGCAAAAGGTAAAGAAGTTGAGAGTCAAGCAACAAGGTAAAGAAATTTAAAGTCAATAGATTGAAAAATAGCAAGTCAGGAGCCCGCCTAAAGAATAGGGTGAAGAAATTGAAAGCCAAGCAACATGTTACAGAAATTGCAAGCCAAGAGCCTGCCTGGAGAACAGGGTGATGAAATTTTAAGTCGGGAGCTAGCCTGGAGAACAGGGTGATGAAACTCAAGTCAAGAGTCCAAATGAAGCTGAATAGATAGGATTTTTTAATTTCAGTTATCTTTTTAACTTGTAATTTTTATTTTTAAGGTAATGAAAGATCCGCAGATCGGAATCCCGACAGGGCCTCACTTGACTCTCCAATTTGGCATAGTCACTCTCTTTCCAACCCTTTGAGATACCTGTGACTTGATTCCCTCATAACTAGGGATGAGTATGATGTCCAAAATAAAGACTCGGTTGCCTTCCTTCCTTCTATTTCTTTCTTTGAATAATGGTCGGGTCAAAATTCTGTTTCGTTGTCTACTTTTTTGTCTGAAAACACTTTGTGTTTACACCCAAAAAGGGGCATGTGTGGACACCTAATTTTGTCCCTCCCAAAACCCAATTTATCCATTTTTACCTCTTATTTTCATTTACTCTCACCCATGTGATTATTCCCCACAAAAATACAAAAAAATAATAAATTTCAATCAAATCCCTAATATTCTCTCACCCTAACGACCTTATCCTAACCAATTTACACTGGGTTAATAACCCACTGAAACTTGCAAAAATAGCTTGTTCATGACGTTTTACCTATTTGACCACCAAAATGGCCCCAGCGGCCCTGTTAAACCACCAAGATCCACTTCTCAGCCCACCGGAGGGATGCCGGTTAAATTTCTCTCCCAATCGAGCTTGGGCCTTGAGCCCACCCTCACAATCGTGGGTTAACACCAATGGGATATCAAAAAAGACCCATTTGTGCTGTTTCATCTATTTGACCACTAAAGTAACCCAGCGGCCCCATTCGAGAACCCAGATCTGCTCCACAACCTTTCGACGTATAGCACATTAATTTTTTCCTTTAACCAAGCCTATGCCCAAGGTCCACTCCACAACCCTAGGCAAACACCCATCAAAACCCACAAAAAATGTTTAATTTATGTTGCATTGCCCATTTGATAACCAAAATTGCCCCGGTGGATCTGCTGGACAACCTAGATTCACTTCATAACATGTTGGGGGATGGAAGTTGCTTTTCGCCCTAAACCGAGCCTGGACCCATCTTTACAACCCTGGGCTAGCACCCACTAAAATGGCCCTTCGGCCTTGCTAGACCACTCATATCCACTCCACATCCTTTCGAGGAGTAGTCGATTAATTTTGGCCATAAATTAAGCCCGTTCCCTATCCCACCCTCTCAACCATGGTCTAACACCCATCGTGAGTTTCATACAAGTCCCAATCACGCTATTTCGCTTGTTTGACTACCAAAATAGCCCCACCGGCCTTGCTGGATCACCCAGATCCACTCCACAACTTGTCAAAGGACCGCCGATAATATTTTTCTCTAAATTAAGACTAGGCGATAATCCTACCCATACAACCATGGGCCAACACCCATCAAAGTCGCAAAAACTTGACCTTTTGCGCCATTCTATCTGTTTGACCATAAAAATGGCCTTAGCGACATTGCTGGACTACCTAAATCCACTCCACAGCCTGCCAGGGGTCGTTGATTGATTTTTTCCAGGCCCATCGAGGGCCACCAATCAATTTTTACCCCAAATTGAGCTTGGTCCTTGGTCCCACCCTTGCTATCATTAGCTAAAACACACAAATATCACAAAAATAGCTTGTTTACGCAGTTTTGCCTATTTGACAACCAAAATTGCCTAGTGGCCTAGCTGGACTACCCATATACACTTCACATCCTACTAGAGGGTTTTCGATTGATTTTTACCCTAAACTGATATAACACCCCGCACTTTTGGACTAAAATTTGAACCATCTTTTCTATGAATATAGACTCGAACCCAATGATTCTTTGTTAATATATGTGTGATGATCAATCCTATAGTGCATAAATACCTTTGAATATGAATTGAGGTCACAAAAATCCCCAAACTCAAAGACGAGTTGAAAACTCTTCTATCGATTAAGTTTTTATGAACATCTAAACATGGGTCAACTTTCATCGACCATAACATTTTTTATATATCAAATTAGGGGGTCTACTATATATCAAATAAAATGGCTTCGAGTCTTCTTTCCAATGAAACTATTTTCAGCTTAATCTGATATTGGATTAGAAATTTATGTTTATTTTACTTTGAAGTATCTGTTTGCCAAAATGTGATGACGAGGCTGATGACCTATGAACTAGGTGATAGCCTGTCAGCCTTTATCATTATCCAAGTTCAAAAAATGGTAAAATCCATCACAAAAATAACAACCTATCACTTGAGTGATGGGTTATGAACCATGGTCATCAACTAATGAAATTCTATGAATTCTTTGGTTTATTTAGGGGTATTTTGGTCTATTCCTTACCCTAAAACCTACCACACAAATATAAATGGTATCCTAAATGTTATAATCTATCTTTTATCAGGTTTACATCATCTCAATCCTCTCTACCCTAAGAATAAGGGAAATTAGGGTTTCCTGTAAGAACAAGAAATCAAGAAGCTAATCCTTTCAATTCAAGATTCTCAAGAAAGTTTTCAAGATTAAGGTTCCATTTTTCAAATTAAACAACCAAAGGTATGTGGGGCTACTATAAACACCACGGGCATAAGATTTACTGTTTTATCAAGTTTAAAGATCCCCAATTATGTTTAAAAAGAATGGTTTTGATATTGTTGCAAAAAGCATATATCATAGAAATGTTTGGATGAAAGTATATGTTTTGTTGAACCATTTTTCATGAAATTTGAATTGTAACTATATATGCATGTTTTAATTTGCAATGAAGGGATGATTGAGAGCATGATTGATAAAAGGTCCCTCTCTTTTTTTTAATGTCTTTGATTCCAAGTGTTGTGGATTGTTTAAATTGCATGGACTTTCTTAAAGAGAAGTAAAGGGTGAATGCTTGTTTAATAATCATAGATTGGTATTATTTATGACATGTTTAGAAGGTTTTTTCGCATGATAAACATTCACTGTGTCAAATTAACACTTTTCATGAGTTTCAAGTGATTACAAATATGAGGAGATGACCTATTGATTTTACAATTGGGAGGAGAATGTTTCTATGAAAATTTGAATGAAAGGTCTATTGCATAACTCTCTCTCATCTGATGTTTAAAAGCTAGGGGTGGTCATTAATATGATAATAAGTGAAAAGGCCTACAGATATGACATGATGTGATTTGATTAACTTGTAAGTCAGGGTATGACAAAATCCGATAATTTCATGCCATTAACAAGATAATGTTGAATGATTTAAAAATATGAATATGTTTTCTATAAAGAATTAAAATTTTGGCTTAAGAGAGCTAGTAGGTTGCCCAAAGAAGGCATTTGAGAGTAGGGGATCATCGCTTAAATTCATAGTTGCCGATGCGAGACTTATGATATATGATCCGACATGAAAGGACATTTTTTAGGACATCTCATATGGGGGATTTTCTGTGGTGTGCTCACATGGGGGTATAACAACTCCAATCCTGGCTTCTACTTGGATTGGAGGCTTGGCTGCTGAGTCAAGAACGGGTCCCATTTAGTCCACGGGATTAAAGATTTGTTGGGTGTACTGACTAGTTCAGAAGAATAACAAAGAGAGAGTCAAGGTTGTCAAGAATTGATTTGAAATTTATCAAATATGTCCATGTATTTTTACCTGCAAAATGTTTATTGTTATTATGAGATGCTGTCACCTATTTTGTATAAAAGCATGCTATTTTTGGGTTGTTTCTCATACCAGTACATCTGTATTGAACCCCTATATTTTAGGACCTGAGACAAATCCTGGGGCCCCGCTAAGTCGTAGATTGATTAGTCAGAGATTGGCAGTTGGTGAGCCTCCCTTATTTTGGAAGTCCTATTGTATAAGTCATTGTTATTTTATATTAATTTATGGTCCAACTGGGGGCCTTATCATAGTCTTCAAATTGAGGTTATTTTTAGTCAGTAGAGATTTCGCAGACTAGAGTTAGATGTTTTTTATTATTATGAACTCCTTTCAGTGTTGAACAGTTTGAAATAAAAGTTGACCATGATTCAGTATTTTTTTACATTTCGCATTTTTCCTTCATATTATATGAATGTGTGTATGATTTTTAGATAGAGAATGGCGCTCAGGCCTTCATAGTTTGGGATGCCCTCGCGGCCGGGGCCTTGGATTGGGTCACGACAAAGTTGATATCGGAGCACAGTTCATGGTCCTAGGGTGTCTGCGAAATCGTGTCTAGTAGAGTCTTGCTTATGGGTGTGTTATTCACCACACTTATAATCAGGAGGCTATCAGGAATTTAGAAGTTGTTATTTATTTTTTCATACTCTAGTTCGTGCTATAGCGTCATCCAAAAGAATGTTATCCAAAATTCCTTGTTCTAATTTCATAGGTCATGCTTCATTGTTGAGGCGATACAGGTCTAAGAGTCTAGCACCCCAGCGATGTGGTTCTCTCTGATTGAGTTATCCATAAAGTTATAAGGTAGCACAAGGACTTGAGAGGAGTCCATTAGTGCTTCAAGGTGTATTAATTCGAGTCTATACCTTTATGGTGTTGAAATCGTGATTTTCAGCCTGAGGTATGAAGTGTATTCAGTCCCCTTTTAAAGTTCTTGTTGCAAATGTCATGCATAAGGGTAGTGATGTGTAGTAGAATGTTGGAACTATATTTCCACCTGAGTAGTAGTATATGTTAAAGTGTTATGACCTATTGGTAGTGAGATGGGCTAATAAATTGATATGAAGTCACAATGTTAGAAGTCAGAGTAAGGGGGGGTGACTTTTATGTAAATAAATAGTTTAATTGTATAACCATTGATTGAGGGGTGATTTACCATTTTATAGTGATAGACTAATGTGGTAGCGATATTTGTTGATTGTATGGTAGTCTATGAAGGAAGTGACAAGATATGATTATTATTTATTCAAAATAAGGAAGGATCTCAGAATGGATAGTTATGGTGGTTGTAGAAATCATTCATAGGCTGTGAATAGAAAGGGGTAGATTAGTCAATAAGTTATGGGTAGAAATTCATTATTGTACATGAAATTTTAAAGGTAGTGGTGATGTATGCGTGGGTAGTAAATATGATGTGAGGGAGTGAAATAAGTAGATAAGATCATATTGGGTTATAATATAAGATTAAGATCGACCATCCCTATTATGTGACTTTAGTCCCTTAATTTTTTTATCTAGTAGTTGTAAATTAGTACTACATGGGAGGAGGTATGTAGAAGATTTTGAGGGGTATAAATGATGTCGTGGAGAAGATGAACTTATGGGCCATAGTTAAATGAAATATGAGATTTAGGTTGATATTTCTATTCGATTGATTAGTTAAGTATATGTCATGCTCCATATGATTGGCATTGTTAGACAATAGGCTTGAACTTTAGAAGTTAAGTGTGGTGATAAGAATAGTAGCTTAAGACTAATGATGTGTATTTTGAGGGAACGAATTTGTAGGCTTGATGGGAGGTGTCAAATGGCCTAGGTTGATAATTTATGAAAAGTTTATATGGTAATCACGTGGTATATGTATAAATAAGGACTAGTGTTAAAACGATGAATTGTGTTTGTATCATTAAGTGGATAAAAACGTGAGTATAAAGGAATAAGTTGAACCCCAGGTAGCAGGTTGTTAGATAAAGTTTTATGTGTATAAGTGTTTTGTGTACCTAGTCTGATTTCTTGAAATTTGTAGTATGAAGACGTCTGGGGAATACGAAGGAGTTGTGGTATGGTGTTTGTATAGAGGAATTAAGAAAATATGTGCCTTTAGTATAGTTGTCACACCCCTTTTTTTGAATCCCAAAAAAAGAATTAGAATTAAGTTTGAAAGGGTTTTATGGTTAAGTGACAAAAACATGAAAATTTGTTTTGAAAAATGATTATTTATATTCAAAAGTTAGAGTCGCTACTTGGCATAACCGGGTGTGTCAAGTCACCTTTGGAAAATCCTTTTCAAAATGATTTGACTCTTTAAACTGGTTTGCGAACAGAGATTCCGGCTAAGGAATTCTGTTGACCAAGGGGAAGGTGTTAGGCACCCCTCGATCCCGTGGTTCAACCACGATGTCTTGGTGAAGAATATCAGCCAATTTAACACTACGAATGTATAAACCACATAAAACACACAAAAACAATCAATCAAAACAAAACAAATCCAAAATCATAATGTCCAGTCCAATTATACAAATCCTATTCTATACTATCCTAGACTAAAGCTCCAATGCCTTACTTGACGCCGCAGGCCTTCATCACGATTATTTTCTACCAACATGATACGTCGGGGTATTCCCCGAAGAATAAATACATGAAATATCGTGGCATTCCTGACCAAATGAATACATTTGAATCAGATGCGATAAACTAGAAAAAACATTCCACACACATTCCACGCATTCAATCAAACATCATTCCTAAATTTTTCTACCCGAACCTAAACTTTTGCCTTATTAATTAGATCTATCATGATACAATCGAGTTAACATCATCGATAAATCAAAATTAACAATCCAAACAAACCAAATGAAATTTCCAATTAGACAATTTTTAATACCGTCCCAAAATCAAGATTCACCCCAAATTGAGCCCGATTCATTTAATTATCTAATTGATCCAATCAATAGATCAATATCAACAAACAATTATGATGATTCAGATGTGTCAAAACCAACTAAAATCAAATTCAAACACCACAAATTCAAACCATAGATTATCAATAACTTAAAGATTAGTGAAGAAAGAGATAAGGAATAGATCTTAATGTGGCTTTCAATTTCAATTTACTCAATTGAATAAAATAGAGCCCGTGCTAAAACATCAACTCGAACCTCTAATCGATATTTCAGTAATAACCAACAATTCGAATCCCAAATCCCATGGCTTACAAGAGGATGGGACGATGTACAATTTCCCGGTAGCTTCCACCGGAATATTGATCAAAACGACGATTTCCTCGGAAGACAGTAACCTAAATCAACAATTTCTGCTGGAACAGTAACCCGAATTGGAGAATTTCACTAAAATGGTAGACAAACGACGACTCATAGCCTTATTTCTAGTGACGATTCTGGTGATAACGGCGACGTGTATATGTGTTTTTGGGTTTCCGGTGAGCCGATCGAGGTGCTTTTTTTTTATGGAATTAGGAATTTGCATGGTAATGTGAGTGTGATTCTGTATGTCTGTGCGTACTGGTGACTGTTTGTGGAAATTGTATATGGGTATGTGTTGTTGTGATGTGAATATATGGTCAGTCCTGATGAAGATGATGATGATAAATGAAAAAATGGGTTCCTTTGTAGTGTATTGAAATATATTCTCATTTTATTGTCTGTTAGACCACGTGAGAGAGGTAGGGGTAGAGTGGGATACGTGGTTAGAGAGTGAGGGGGTGGTGAGGTGTCCACTTTTTATTGGAGAGGTTGTTAGGATAAAATTAAAATAAGATAAAATTTGTTAAGGGTTATTAGTTTTGTATTTTTGTGGGATATAATCACATGGGTGAGGGTGTATGGTAATGTGAGCTAAAAATGAATAAAATTGGACTTGGGAGCAACAAAATTAGGTGTCTACAACATTCTCCCTTTGAATGTAATCATGAAGTGTTTTCATACAAAGAAATAGACAACGAGAAGGAATATTGTCCCGACCATTATTAAAAGAATGAAACAGTGGAAGGAGGGACACCAAGTCTTGACTTAGGACATCCTAACTACCCAAGTTATGAGGGAATCAATTGACAAGTATCTCAAAGGATTGGAAGGAGATGGACTATACTGAGTTGGAGAGTCGAGTGAGGTCCCATTGAGATTTAGGTCACGGCTCTCTCATTACATCAAAAATGAAAAATTACAAGAGTTAAAAAGATAAATAAATTTACAAATGTTCTATTTGTGCAGCTTCTTTTGAACTCTTGACTTGAGGTTCATCACCCTATTCTTCAGGCGGGCTCCTGACTTGCAATTTTTCAATTAGTTGCTTGGATTTCAATTGTTTTACCTTGTTTCTTGACTTTCCATTTATTTGCCTTATGCTTCGGGCGGGCTTCAATGTTTCTTGAGTTATCAAAACAAGGAAGTAGTTCTCCTTACAAATGTTGCTTGAATTACTCAAACAAGGAAGTGCGTCTCCTTACAGATGTTGCTTGAATTAACCAAACAAAGAAGTACGTCTCCTTATAGATTTTGCTTGAATTACCAAAACAAGGAAATGCATCTCATTACAAATGCCGGTTGAATTACCCAAATAAGGAACTGTGTCTCCTTACAAATGCCGCTTGAATTACCAAAACAAAGAAATGTGTCTCCTTACAAATATTGCTAGAGATAATCAAACAGGAAAGTGTGTCTCATTACCAATGCCTCTTGAATTACCAAAACAAAGAAGTGTGTATCCTTACCAATGCAGCTTAAATTACCAAAACAAGAAAGTGTGTCTCCTTACCAATGCTGCTAAAATTACCCACACAAGGAAGTGCGTCTCCTTACAAATGTTTCTAGAAATACCCAAATAGGAAAGTGCGTCTTCTTACAAATACCGCTTGAATTACTAAACAAGGAAGTGCATCTCCTTACAAATACCGCTTGAATTACCAAATAAGGAAGTGCATTTCCTTACAAATGTTGCTTGAATTACCAAATAAGGAAGTGCGTCTCCTTACAAATGTTGCTTGAATTTCCCAAACAAAGAAGTGTGCCTCCTTACAAATGTTTCTAGAAATACCCAAAGAGGAAAGTGCATCTCCTTAACAATGCCTATTAACTTACCAAAACAAGGAAGTGCGTCTCCTTATCAATGCCGCTTAAATTACCAAAACAAGAAAGTGTGTCTCCTTACCAATGCTACTTGAATTACCCAAACAAGGAAGTGCATCTCCTTACAAATATTGCTTGGATTTTCCAAATAAGGAAGTACGTCTCCTTACAAATTTTGGTTGAATTTATCAAACAAGAAAGTGCATCTCCTTACAAATACCGATTGAATTACCAAACAAGGAATTGCGTCTCCTTACAAATATTGCTTTAATTACAAAACAAGGAAGTGCGTTTCCTTATAAATATTGCTTGAGTTGCCCAAATATGGAAGTGCGTCTCTCTACAAATGCTGCTTGAATTACCCAAACAACGAAGTGCGTCTCCTTACAAATGTCACTTAAATTTTCCAAGGAAATACGTCTCCTTGACAAAGAAGTGTGTCGCCTAGAGATATTGAATTATGAGTTTTACCATGGTTTGGATTACTAAACTTATGCTACAACATTGCCTCTTGTATTTGTAGAAGTGAGATATTACGATATTTGATGTTTAGGCTCCGAAATCCTTGATCTGAATGTAACATGTGTTCCTGTTTCATACAAAGAAAACTTGGGAGTTTAAAAAAATGGTGGCTGGTTTGTGGCTCTAAATTTTGTTGAAATTGCTCTTGCCCTCTTTATATTTAACCTTGCTTCTGACCATTAGCACATGTCAATGACTTGCTGCATCATTGACCCAAACTCAGACTATTAAGAGTGACCCTGCAACAAACGCAATATCTCTGCTTTGTTGTGCTTCTCAGATAAACCCTTTGAACCTTGGTATTTCCATGAGTTTCCAGATTGTCAGTTGATAAAAATTTCTGCATGTCTTATTTTGGCTCACAATCATGTCTCTTTTATGTGTTGGGCTTTTGTCTTGCTTTGCGCAATTGAAGAAGTTGGTAGCCAGTTTTGAAATCTTTTGTCACTTGTTTTGATATGGACTTGAATCAAAAGAGAAAAATGATGATGACTTTTATTCGGATAAATGACTCAATAAAACAAAATAAAAACAAAAGAAGAAAGAAAAGACAATGAACGTCCCCATTTGAAACAAAGAAATGAAAAATTTATCTAGAAATGAGAGTCAACTATAATGATTATGCCATGCATTTGGATTAAGCTGCTTGATCTTTCCATCCAAACTTTCTACCAATTGTTGTTGAGTTAATGGCCATGAAACTGAGTTGTTTCTTTAGTTCAATTGACACCTTGAAGGGTTTTTACCAACAAGCCTCTCTCATTCTCTCTTTCTCAGTTCACAATTGTCTTATGGTGTCTGTGAGGGTCTTTCACCTTTGAGACCCTCTTATTTTTATTTCTGCCAACTCACAGCCGTCTTATGATGCCTGTGAGGGTTTTCACAAATAAGACTCTCTCATTTTTATTTCTCTCAACTTACCATCATCTTACGGTGCCTGTGAGGATTTTCACTAATAAGACTCTCTTATTTTTTATTTCTCTCCCGATTCTTATTGCTGAGGAAGACAAGTAGTTCCCAAAAGGCGTCATCACATTCATTGCATGCTTAGTCTTAACATTGTCAAAGATTGATCTGAAGGTCATTTTTTGGTTGTAACTTGGCTTTTGAATAGGTTAGAAAGAAAGGATGGCATGTTTCCCAAACGACACTTGAAGTGGGGTAGGACGTACAACTTTAGGAATCGATTCAAACAATGAGGATTAAATCATGCCCCTATTTCTTTTGGCTGGGTGATTCTAGATTGTCTATTTGGTTGGACCGAGCCCTTAGTAGAGCAGCCTACGTATCTCACCCCCGAGAGAGGAGAATCAGGTTATGCATAGTTCTGGTGGCTTGTTTTGCTTGATTTTGATTTCTTTTTTTTTCTTGTGACTTTTTTTCTTTTTGATTTTCATAACTTTATTTTTGTTGACACTCCTTTTTCTTTTTGGACAAATTTTTTCTCTTTTCTTTTTTTTTTTTGAAACTTTCTGACTCTATTCTTTTGCTCGACACTTTTCTTTTGAGTTTTGCTGACTCTATTTTGATTCCAAAAAGGGGGTATGAAAGAAAATAGGACTAAATCTCAAATGGGGTAAGAAAAGGATGACACAATGTTTGAATAACAGAATAAAATGCCTTCATCATATCAATCCTTTAAAATACTAGTAGATAGCATGCAAGTGAAATTGAAAGATGAAGATTATTGTGACATCTCTTACAACATTAAATTTGACTGAGTCTGTACGTCACTACTTCTTCTGCAAACTCCATCTTTGTTATACATTCCTCACATCTAATGACTCATGCTTTCGTGGAGCTGATTTTTGTGTTCCTTTTGATGTAGGACCACACATTCACTATTTACCTAATTGAGACATGTCTTTCAATTGATGACCAAGTTCTTCTTGCGATTCTCAAAATAGTTTCCTTAATTTTTCAAATAAGGCTTCAACTTTTCAGCAAATGTCTCAACACTCTACCTATGTCCTCAGATATTATCTTTTTCTAACATTAATCCTTTGACTTAATACTCATGCTTAAACTGGATTTTAAGATTTGGATGAAAATTCTACAAGAATGTCATAACACTAGAATCAACATAAAATGTACTATGTAAAGAAAACAAACAAACAACACAAATTTAAAACACAAAGGAAAAATGGGCACTCCATTTAATTAAAATAAAATATAGAAGGATTTGAACATAATGGCAGAAGGAAAAAAAAGATAGACCCCAAACTACAATCCTAAAATAATTCAGATAGTAGAAACTAAACAAAATACGCTACCAGACCTCTTCCTAGTAGGGAGAGGGGTGACTTCTCAATGGCTTATCCTGACATCTTAGCCACTGGTTTGCATATCAGCATGACTAGAACTTTCCTCACTATCAATGTTCTACACCATAATTGATTTATCTTGAATCATCTTTTCAATTTCTATTTTCAAAGCATGGCAATCTTCAATACTGTGACCCTGAATATCAGAATGATATGCACATCGTACATAAGGATGAAAACTTCTTGAATATGGATCACGAGTATACCCAAGGAGAGGAGTAATCATGCCCCATTATACCAATCTCTAGAATAAACTGGCATATGACTCTCCAATTAGTGTGAAGCTATCCCTCGACTTTGGCCTCGTTTCATTATTTAGCTTGGACCAAAAATCTGTCCTAGAAGGGCTTCGATATGTTTGTGCAGTTTGAGGATGACTCTGAGGAGTTGGTGCGCGCCATTGTGGGTAAGAAAGGGATTGAACATATGGCTGTGCATTGTATACTAGATATGGCGGTAGAGGAATGGAGTATAATGGATTTTGAGAGTGATTCTGTGGAGCTTGGGATAATCTTGGGTTTGAGCCTGTGGGTAACGATGGTGTGGTCCTCTTGCCCGTGCCTGTTGTCCAACTATAATGGTAGATGCATCTTACTTATACTTCTTTCCTCTAACACTTCCCAAACATTTTTGAATTGCTTGAGTAGTCGCTTTCAATATTGCAAAACTCATAATGCATCCGGTCTTAATTCCATCCTCTATTATCTCCCCCATTTTGAGGACCTCAATAAATGGCTTACCTAATGCAGGTAACAAGTGTTGATAATATGTTTCATCTTGCACTTGAATAAATACCTCCACTATCTTACTTTCTTGCATTGACGATTTCACCCTAGTAGCTTGTTCATGCCATCTAATTGCATACTCTCTGAAAGTATCAGTACTCTTTTTCTTCATGTTAGTTAGGAATTTCTCATAAGGAATCAACTCTACATTGTATTGGAATTGTTCCACAAATTCATTAGCTTAGTCATCCCAACTAATCCACTTGTCAATGTCTTGGTCAATAAACCATTCTGAAGCTAGGTCTGAAAGACTCTTTTCGAAATATGCCATGAGTAATTTTTCCTTCCCCCCAGTACCCTTTAGTTTGTTGCAATAATGTCTCAAATGTGATACAGGATCACCATGTCCATCATACTTCTCAAACATTGGCATTTTAAAATCAAAAGGAAGTTGAACCCCTGGAAACATGCACAGATCTTTATATGAGACACTTTTGTATCCCCCAAGTCCCTGGAGGTCTTTCATAGCCAGTTCCAAACTTCTTAATTTTCTGGTCATTTCCTCTTGTTCATCTGTTATAACAGGCTTCTCAGTGTTAAGATGAAATTTAGGCAGGTGAGTATAGCTATAAGGATTAGTCAACTTAAATGTGGGCTCCATAGCATGATATTGATCAGCAAAAGTATTCAATACAGGCACAACTTGTGGATAAACCTCAAAAGTAGGAGCTTCGAGTGGGGATGGTGCTCTAAAAACAAGAACAGTGGGTCGAGCCAAGCATGTGGTAGCTTTGTGTTGAGGAGTGAGGAAGTGAATATTTGAATTATTTTGATAGTGTTTCCCAGGAGCATGTTCTGATGCATGTTGTGGTGTGTCAACAAAAATAGGAAACTGTATTTGTGACACTGGAGGAAATCTAGAAAGATATTCCAGATTATCAGTGGGAAATGGAGGAGGTGGCAACCCATTAGCCTAAGCTCGATCCATTTCAATCATTTGTCGCCTTAATTTTCGAATCTCTTCATTAGCTCCTAAATTCTCATTGTCTGAACTCCCTATCTGACCAGTGACAGCAAACTCGATATCCTTGTTAGCCATAACTTTCTCTATGACTTGGTGCAGTATGAAGGACCATCCAAAATGCCACAAACCAACCACCTTAAACTAACTGAACAAGAGATAGCAAATGCGTTAGAATTCAACACTTTTTTTTTCAAAACCTTTTATTTTAAAAGATCAACAAACCCGAGGGGCGCCTACGTATCTCATTCTCGAGAAAGGAGAATTAGGTGTGCGTAGTTCATGAAGTCTTGCCAAGATAGCCAATTAATTCTTTTTCCTTTCTTTTTTTTCTTTTTCTTGAAACTTTAAAAAGAAAAGGAAATAACAAATTGTCAAAAGAATTGACGAATTTTTATTTTTTTTGCATTTTTCAAGTTTAAACTCCCTATACAAAATGAAACCTATGATTACCAAAGAAAACACTTTTTGGGTTTTTGATTTTGAATTTCATACGAAAATGAAACTTGAACCTATTAAAGGAAAAATCTTTTTTGTAGTTTTCTTTTAAAGATGTATATGAAACGCCTACTCTAATAAAGAGTGAAGAAAATCTCTTTCTTTTTTTTTTGAATTTTTCATATAAGATCTCGAACCAACAATAGGTTGCCTACATATCTCACTCCCGAGAGTGGAGAATAAGGGGTGCGTAGTTCATCCAGATTGGACAATTAATGATTAAATAACAGATTGCACCCTAACTTGAGACACGACCAAAGACACACGATGAACAACATCGCAAAATTATTTTGTTTTGAGTTTTCCATTTAACGCTTCACATAAAAAATGACACCAATAGCTATGAAAGAAAATCTTTTGGTATTTTCGTTATACGAAATGTACAAAATTTCTACCACCTTTTTTTGAATTTTCTTTTATAAAAAGCTTCTAAAAAAAATCTTTTTGGAGTTTTCAAATTATGAATGCTTGCTAAATGAAACAAAAGGAAAATCTTTTGATTTTTTTTTGATTTTTTTGAAAAATGAGTGCAAAAAGTAAAAAAAATCTTTCTCTTTTGAATTTTTGAATTCTGGAAAACAATAGCCATAAAAAACCTAAAACTACGATACTCTTTTTTATTCACCTTTTCTCTTTTTTCCTTTTTTTTTTCCATGCCTAACGCACCTTTCTTTAATTCTAGCACATGTTTTCCCCAAGTCTGTCTGTCAAATGACACTATTACCCTAAAAAATACAACAATTAGTATGTAGGGATGTTTTAGAGGAGAGTCTCCTACAAAGGACCAAGTGGACACCGCTAGGTCTCAATATGATACACATAAGCATGACCTAAAGGCTGACCTACGTTAGGGTTTACTAACAAGGCCGTTCGGGAGAGCATATGGTCGATAGTGGCTACTTTGCTTTCCACCTACTCCATTCATCCAACAGCTCCCCCTCCTAAAATAAGAGTGACTCAACTAGAGTTCGTGTGCACGACGTGCACTTCGAGACTTGTTGTAGAAAGAATTGACCCGGGTTATGCACATGATGCCAGATATAAAGCGGTAACACATAAGAGAAAAATTGTAAACACGTAGCACTCAAAAATGATAAAATAAACAACAAACGATAACACAAACAATGTTTATACACCCATAAAGTCAAACTAAGCTGATACAACTCCAAAAATAAGCCCGAATTCTGAACAATCCCCAGTGGAGTTGACAGAGCTGTCACACCCCTTTTTTTGAATCCCAAAAAAAGAATTAGATTTAAGTTTGAAAGAGTTTTTATTGTTAAGTGACAAAAAGATGAAAATTTGTTTCGAAAAAGTATTATTTATATTCAAAACTCAGAGTCGCCACTTGGCATAACTGGGTGTGCCAAGTCACCTTTGGAAAATCCTTTTCAAAATGATTTGACTCTTTAAACTGGTTTGCGAACAGAGATTCCGACTAAGGAATTCGGTTGACCGAGGGGAAGGTGTTAGGCACCCCTCGATCCCATGGTTCAACCACGATCATTTGGTGGATAATATCAGCTAATTTAACACTACAAATGTATAAACCACACAACACACACAAAAATAATCTATCACAACAAAACAAGTCATAAATCATAATGTCCAGTCCAATTATACTGTCCAAAGTACAAAAATGTGAAAAAATATAAATCCTATTCTATACTATCCTACACTAAAGTTCCAATGCCTTACCCAACGCCGTGGGCCTTCATCACGATCATTTATCACCAACATGATGCGTCGGGGCATTCCCCGGTGAATAAATACATGAAACCTCAGGGCATTCCCAACCAAATGAATACATTTGAATCAGATACGATAAACTAGAAAAAACATTCCACATACATTCAACGCATTCAATCAAACATTATTCCTAAATTTTCCTACTCGAAACTAAACTTTTGCCTACTTAATTAGACCTATCATTATACGATCGAGTTAACTTCATCGATGAATCAAAATTAAAAATCCAAATAAATCAAATGAAATTTCTAATTTGACAGTTTTTCATACCATCCCAAAATCAAGATTCACCCCAAATTGAGCCCGATTCATTTAATTATCCAATTCATTCAATCAATCGATCAATATTAACAAACAATTATGATGATTCAAATGTTTCAAAATCAACTAAAATCAAATTCAAACACCATAGATTCAAACCATAGATTATCAATAACTTAAATATTAGTGAAGAAAGAGATAAGGAATGGACCTTAATATGGCATTCGATTTCAATTCACTCAATTGAATTAAATGGAGCCCATGCCAAAGCCTCAACTTGAACCTCTAATCGAGACTTCAGTAACAACCAACAATTCGAATCCTAAATCCCATAGATTACTAGAGGACGGGACGAGGTACAATTTCCCAGTAGGTTTCACTAGAACAGTGATCAAAACAAAGATTTCCCCGGAAGATAGTAACCTAAATTAGCAATTTCTGAACAGTAACTCAAATTGGAGAATTTCACTGAAATGGTAGACAAATGATGAATAATATCCTTATTTTTAGTGACGATTCTGGTGATAAGGATGGTGTGTATGTGGTTTTAGGTTTCCGATGAGCCGATAGAGCTGCTTTTTTTGTGGAATTGGGAATTTCCGTGGTGATATGAGTGTGATTCTATGTTTTTGTGTGTGTTGGTGACTATTTGTGGGAAATGTATATTGGTATGTGTTGTTGTGATGTGAATATATTATCAGTCCTGATGAAGATGACGATGATAAATGAAAAAAATGGTTTCCTTGGTAGTGTCTTGAAATATATTTTTTTTTTGTCAGTTATTTCATGTGAGAAAGGTGGGGGTAGGGGGGACACGTGGGTAGAGGGTGAGGGGGTGGTGAGGTGCCCGTTTTTAAGTGGAGAGGTTGTTAGGATAAATTAAAATAAGATAAAATTTGTTAAGGGTTATTATTTTTGTATTTTTGTGGGATATAATCATATGGGTGAGGGTGTGTGGTAATGTGAGCTAAAAATGAATAAAATTGGACTTGGGAGAGACAAAATTAGGTGTCTACAATAGTTCCGCAAATTTTGTTAAGTTGTAAGTTGTGTGATTAGAGGTGTAATGATAGCATTCTAAGGAATTGAAGATGGAGTGTTAAGTGTTTAGAAGCATAGGCGTCTATGCCTATGATGACGGTAGTGGTAAGTTAATGACCTTGGGGGTTGGTGGGAATTATGATTTATTGTCCCCAGAAGGGAGAGATTATAGAAAGAATCAAGTATCTTTATATTTTTATTGGGGGGAGTTTGTGTTCATATGTACATTGATATCTCTTTGTGATAAGGAGTGTGGATAAATACGCTCATGAGAGTGGGAGTTTTAGAGTGATGGCTATAGAGGCTAGCGAAAGTTAAGAGTAGCATTTTCGGAAAGCAAGACCTTCAGAGTATGGTTCAACTGGGAGAGTTTAGAATTTAATTATGTGGTGATGTCTCTTTTGCGTTGAGAGTTGTGACTATTGATTTTTATGTGAGGTTCTGTCTATAAGTTTAGGAGTGTGACATTGATCTAAGAGGGAGATGATAAATTGCAGCAGTTCCTGAATTTTCTTGTGGTGTCAAGTTTCATGTAAGAATCATGAAAAATCAATTCCTATTCAAGAAAGCTCCTCCTAATTTGATTGAAATAGATGTCTTATGTATTCATGTCTTGTCTATGCCTAAAGTTTGAACTCTCTATGTAACTAAATTTATATTCCGACCTCCAAACAAGAAGCAGTAATGTCCCTCGGTGATCCAATATTTCAAGTATCCAAGCCATATGTTATATTGCTCATGATCCAAATCTATGTCTCACAGTATGTCTGGTCCTAAGAAAATATGTCTCTATAAGTCACTGAATCATTTTATGTCAGAATTAACCAAAGTGATAAAGTTTATACTAGCTCATGGGAAATTCCAGTTGTTTAAATGAGGATCAATTGTGTTGAGTGGTAATCCTTGTCTTTGTTGTTAACTAGTTAAATTTTGGCCTTATTCCTTATAGCTCATGATATGTGCACCCATGTTTCTCATTGTGTTCTGTCCTAAGGAAACCATGTTGTATTGTGTTTGTGCTGAAGAACTCCTTACTTATGATCCAGACAGTTGATGTATGAAGCACTTTGTGTCTATTCTATCGTATATTCACGTCATGCCCCTCCTTAAGAAGTGCAATAATTATAAGTTATGGATTGATAAGTGTTACTTCCATTCATGATGTTTATGCTTGGGTCCCTCAATGACCCTTCGTGCGTTAGTATGATGGTTGTTGTGGAAAGGTGGTGATGTTTTAGGCAGGGGAGTAGATGATACTGAATGTGAAAGTTTTGATGTGATTTCTTTAAAAAAAATTTAGGAGAGAGAGGGAAAAAAGGAGATGAACTTTTGTTATGTTAAAAATTCTGGAAGGAGATATGTGGCGAAAGTCTATGTGAGAGTGATTGAAATTGTGGGTCTTAATGGCAGATCCTCAGGGTGGGTGTAGTAATGATTAGGCTTGAATGTTCTCATTATTGAAAATACAAACCAATGCATTGTATAGTTAGTACTCCTTGATTTAAAAATTGAGTGTGTTTGAAAGTAGTGATAATGTGAAGTAAATCTTTTCAAAGAGATGTAGAATATGGAGTCCCATAGCTTAAGCTAGCACCGCTTTCTCCAAGTTAGGCTTCAACATTGGAGTATTATACAGTGGGACTCAAACAGATTGTTAGATGTGTACTGGGAGAAAGGTAAGTTGGAAATGATGAGGCACGTAATTTATTGTTTGGGTCATAGACAAGTAGTGTCTCTAAGTTTAAGTCTTTTCATTGTATCTTATAAGGTGGGGAATGTTTCTATTCTTATGACTCACGAGAATCTCATCTCATGTCTTGTACCAATATTAATCAGGCCGATGATTCTTAGAAAAATTCATGTATTACAATGTTTTGATCAGGTGTCATAAAACACATGCCAAGATCATGTCGACGTCAAGTTTCGTTATCTCATGTTTCGTGCTTACACGTTTCCGTAGGGGTTTTCATGCAGCTCGTTGGATGCCTTCCATATTTCATTGAAAAAAATTATTTAGTGTGATGTTACATTTTTATTCTACACTTTTATATCTTCAAAAAGTCCCTACCCATCATTCGGGGACGAATGATCCCAAGGGGGAGATAAGTAACACCCCGCACTTTCAGGCTAAAATTTAAACCTTCTTTTATATGCGTATAGACCCGAACCCAATAATTCTTTGTTAATATAAGTGTGATGATCAATCCTATAGTGTGTGAATACATTTGAATATGAATTGAGGTTACAAAATCCCCAAACTCAAAGAGGAGTTGAAAACTCTTCTATCGATTAAGTTTTGAGAAATGTCTAAACTTGAGTCAACTTCCATCGACCATACATTTTTGTATATATCAAATTAGGGGGCCTACTATATATCAAATGAAAGGTCTTCTTTCCAACGAAACTGGTTTCACCTTAATCCGATATAGGAGTAGAAAGTTATGCTCATTTTACTTTGTAGTGTCTTCCTGCAAAAATATGACGAGGGTGACGACCTATCAACTAGGTGATGGCCCGTCAACCCTGGTAGTTAGCATAGGGCATAAAATGGTAAAATCCATCCCAAAAGTAATGACCTAGGTGATGACCTATCACCTGAGTGGTGGGTTATCAACCATGGTCGTCAACTGATGAAATTCTGCAAATTCTTTGATTTCTTTAGGGGTATTTTGGTCTTTTCCTCACCCTAAAACCTATTCCACGATTATAAATTGTATCCTAAGTGTTATAATCCATCTTTTACCAGTTTTACAATATCTCAATCCTCTTAACTCTCAAGAACAAGGGAAATTAGGGTTTCCTCCAAGAATAAGAAATCAAGAAGCTAATCCTTTCAATTCAAGATTCTCAAGAAAGTTTTCAAGATTAAGGTTCCACTTTTCAAATTAAACAACCTAAGGTATGTGGGACTACTCTAAACACCATGGGCATAATATTTACTATTTCATCAAGTTTAAAGATCCCCAATTATGTTTATAAAGAAGGGTTTTGATACTGTTGCGAAAAGTATATGTCCTAGAATTGTTTCGATGAAATTATATGTTGTCTTGAACCATTTTTCACTAAATTTGAATTATAACTATATATGTATTTTTTCATTCACAATGAAGGGTTGATTGAGAGCATGATTAATCAAATCTCCCTCTCCTTTTTATAATGTCTTTGATTCCAAGTGTTGTGGATTGTTTAAATTGCATGAACTTTCTTAAAGAAAAGTAAAGGGTGAATGCTTGTTTAATGATCATGGATTGGTACTATTTATGACAATTTGAGAAGGTGTTTTCGCATGATAAACATTCATTGTGTCAAAGTAACATTTTTCATGAGTTTGAAGTGATTACAAATAAGAGGTGTCCACCTATTGATTTTACAATTGGGAGGAGTATTTTGATGAAAATTTGAATGAAAGGTCTATTGCATAACTCTCTCTCATCTGATGTTTAAAAGCTTGGGGTGATCATTAATATGATAATAAGTGAAAAGGGTTGTAGATATGACATGATGTGATTTGATTGACTTGTAAGTCAGGGTATGACGATACCCGATGATTTCATGCCCTTAACAAGATAGTGTTGAATGCTCTGAAAGTATGAACATGTTTTCCTTAAAGAACTAAAAGTTGGGATTAACAGATATAGTAGGTTACCCGAAGAAGGCGTTTGAGTGCAAGGGCTCATCGCTGGAAATCATAGTTGCTGATGCGGGATTTATGATATATGATCCGACATGAAAGGACATTTTTTAGGACATCTAACATGGGGGGATTTCCTGTGGTGTGCGTATCAGTACTGCAATCCTGGTGGCTACTTGGATTGGAGGATTGGCCGCCGAGTCAAGGAAGGGTCCCACATAGCCCGTGGGATTACATATATGAAGGGTGTACCGACTAGCTTAGAAGAATAACAAAGAGTACGTCAAGCTTGTCAAGAATTGATTTGAAATTTATCAAATATGCCCATGTAGTTTTACTTTCAAAATGTTCATTATTATTAGGAAATGCTCTCACCTATTTTGTATAAAAGAATGCTATTTTTAGGTTGTTTCACATACCAGTACATCTATATTAACCTCCTATATTTCAGGATCTAAGACAAATTTCGGGGTCCCGCTAAACCGTAGATTGATTTGTCATAGATTGACAGTTGGTGTTCCGAAAGGCCTAATGTATAAGTCATTGTTATTTTATTTTGACTTATTGTCCGACTGGGGGCCTTGTCCCAGTCTTCAGATAGAGGTTATTTTCAGTCAGTAGAGATTTCGTATACTAGAGTTAGATGCTATTGATCATTATGAACTCCTTTCAGTGTTTGGCAGTTTGAAATGAAAATTGACCATGATTCCGTATTGTTTTACATTCTGCATTTTCCCCCTCATATTATATGAATGTGTGTATGATTGCAAGATAGAGAAGGGCGCTCGGGCCTTCACAGTTTGGGATCCTATCGCGGACAGGGCCTCGGCTTGGGTCGTGACAACTGAGCTCGAGCCCCAGGCCTTCCATTGCAACCGTAAGATAACACCCACCAAAAATCCCAAAAAAGGCCCGTACACGCTGTTTTTATCATTTTATCATCAAAATGGCTCAACGCCCCGCCAGAGCACCCAGATCCACTACACAACTAGACTAAAGTCTGCCAATTGCTCTTTTTCCCTAACTGATCCTAGGCCCCGGGTTTACCCTCGCACGCAACCGTGGGCTAACAGCCATTGAAAATAAAAAAAAAATAGCCGACCACCAAAATATCCTCAACAACCCTACCTGACCACCTAGATACACTCCATAACCCATCACGGGGCTGTTGGTCGATTTTCTCCCTAAATTCAGCCTGGTCCCTGACCTACCCCTCCAACCGTGTGCTAACACCCACCGAAAGTCGTAAAAAATGGGCCTTTTGTGCCGTTTCGTCTGTTTGACCACAAAAATGGCCAAAAATCCTCGCTAGACCACCCAGATCAACTTGAAAACCCACCGTCAACTTTTTCCCCTGACTGAGCCAGAGCCCCAGGCTCACTCCTGTAATCGTAGGATAATACCCAATGAAAGTCGCAAAAAATGGCTCATTCACGCTGTTTTTCCGATTTGACCACAAAAATGGCCAAGCGCCACTACCAAACTAACCAGAACTCCATAGCCCACCATGGGGCCGTCATTCCATATTCTCCCCAAACTGAGCCTGGGCCTCGGGCCCACCCCCGCATGGGCTAACACTAATATGCATCCATCGACATTTTTTAAAAATTCAAGCAACATAAGTTATAACTATCTTGGGCCAACAATTTTTTTGCATTACCCATAATATATGCTCACACAATATAGCATCCACCAAAAAATCACGTTATTTTCCTTGTACTCACTCACTTCCCTTTTATCTTTTTTTTCCTTTATATGTTTAGCCAACTACTTTGTGTTTTGAGGTTTTCTTGAATTTTTCGTGAAGTTATTAGACTTGGTTATGTAGTTATTATTTGACTTGTTGTTTGATGATGATGAGGTCACTGGTTCAAGCCTTGGAACAGCTTCTTGCAGAAATGCAAGGTAAGGTTGCTTACAATATACCCTTGTGATGGGCCCTTCCCCGGACACCACGCATAGCGGTAGATTTAGCGCACCGGGCTGCCCTTTTTTGTTTGTTTGATGATGAAAAAGTCATATATTGAGAGGTGTATCATGTATATATTTATGCAAACAAAATAAAACAAAATACTGCTACGTTTGCTAGGAACTAATTTGGAATAATAATTTATGTAGATTAATTTCAATGGTAAAATTTTGATGGAAATTGAACCATTTGAGTGGAGATGGTAGGAATATGGAAAGTGACATACAATTTGACAAATAGTAAGGCCCATGGTGTAGGCAATTTGGGACTCTCAATTTCGCATCAACTGTTTAATTGTGTAACTATCCGGACGTAAGTCTTTTTCATGAGTCAAACACATAGCTAGTTGCCGCGGAACTAACTTATCAGTCCACTGTACCAGCAAGTTAACCAAAACTTTTGACCAACCGAACATGAAAAAGTACGAGAAACATTGGTCTTCATACCTAACACAACGTTGATTGCCAAGTCATTCTCGCACTAACTTGGAGTACATAAATTTCATTCAATAATTTAACAGAATTGAATAAAAACAGGACAAACTCATAATAAGAAAGAAAGAGAATTATTATGGCAGCAAAGAGTTTTTTATTATATTACCTTGTTATGGTGACATGGCAGTAAAGAGTAACTGCATTAAGAGCTAATTCTGAAGAAAGTTTGTAAATATGTTTGATTTGCCAGTTTGAGAAGAAACATATACTAAAATCTGACATCAACTGCCTACTCTGTTGCAGGGAATCAACAAGTCGAAGGAAGCTTTTTCTCATGACTCTGAGGGCTACCAGCGTTTACATCAGACAGATGCTTAAGGCACTTGGTTGTGAATTAAAAATTGTTAGCAAGTACACAATACACACTCAAACATTAGGGCAAAAACGACCCAGGGCTCTGATCTAGTGATAAGAGAGCATGTGATATGCAGGTTACACACACAATAAACTTCAAAGTTTGAACCCTATCAAAAACAATTTTGCTACTTAAATGAAGTACAGAGGGGTGGGAGCATTATCTATTGAGTTTCGAGTTATGCGCTACTGCCTATACAAAACGAATAAAGTAAATAAAAAAACATGAACGCCGCAAGGACAGTTAGAATAGCTACCTGTACCGGAGAAGCAGCTGTGAGCATTCCGGTAACAACACCAGCCAACCCTGACAGTAACACGCCTAGACCACCTACTGCGCCACGGTTACCATTACTTTCTGAAAGAATCAATGAACCTGATAACGAGATGATGGCAAATTCACCCTGCATAGATATAAAGAATAAGACTTATTTTTTTTGCTCTCATTCAGTAATCAAAACTATCAAAAGAAATTGTTTTCCCTTATACCTGCTCTCATTTTTTCAACGTCAAAATAACAAAATCACAAGGTAATCCTTCATAGAGTAACATGATTAATTACATAAAAAATGTATTAACTAACTACTACTAAATGATATCGCTCCACGATGTAAGATAAGGTATGTGAATGCAATACCTTCCTAGACCTGATTGGTGGGATTGCACTACATATGTTGTTGTTTGTTATCGTAATACTAATTGATATCTCAAGTGGAAAAGTGGCTGCATAAAGGAAAAAAAGTAACGGTCGTCAAAACAGAACGGCCAAAAAAGGAAAAAAGAAGCCTCAACTAAGTTAGTTCATTGCAATATGGGCTTAACACCATCTATTAAAGGTTTTATTGTTTTCCATCCCACTTCAAGTACATTCAACATACATATAATGAGTAAACCACTTCTAACAAAAAGTGGACAAGGGGACGGAAAACTAAAATAAGATTTTCACATCACATGATTGGCACCTGACTCTGACTAACCGTCAGTCAAGCAAAACCATGTATCTAATTGACTATAAAATAATTTGACTGAATTGTCTGATGTAACTAAATATACAATGTAATTAATTAATTAATATGTAATTATTTGAGTCAAATAAAAATCCACTAGACTAAGTCATGAGACACTAAATTAAGAATATTGACAAAGAGTGATAAACATGTCTTCATGACATAAATAACTGGTGATAGTTCAGAAAGAAAATATAAACACCTGATAGTATAGATAAAAAACTTCTGAAAAAATAACACTTTAAGCTTGTTTGACCATTTTCTCTATATAATTAGAATTTGAATAAGTATCTGAAAAATAGTAGTTAAAGAAAGCCTAATGTCAAAAGAAATTGCTACATAAGTATACATCTAAATAACTGCCTAAATATTAAATTTCTGAATCACACAAGAAAAAAAGTCCAGTAAAAAGACCTTTGTCCCCTTCGTCTTTCAAGAGTGTATGAAAATAGGATTTCCACATCTTTCTAATGAGGGCATCCTTAGCCAACACTGTACCATCCCCTCTCTTGATGCACTTCACTTGGTCCCGATCACGAGCCCTTCACTCCCTGTCCTTGGCAAGTCTATACAACTTTTTATCCCTGCCTTTCTTCTTTAAAGCCATATACAAGCTCTCAAACGCTGCTATCTTAGCCTCCGTAACCGCTAGCTTAGCTTCTCGCCTAGCTACCTTATACTCCTCCTTATTCATTTGTCTCTCCTCATCGTCCTTGATCTCAATCAACTTGGCATAAGCCACCTTCTTAGACTCCACCATCCTCTTAACCTCTTTGTTCCACCACCAATGTAACACCCCGTATTTTCGGACTAGAATTTAAACCGTTGTTCCTAAGCGTATAGACCCGAACTTGATGATTCCTTGTGAATATATGTGTTGTGATCAATCCTATAGTGTGAGAATTCCTTTGAATATGGATTGAGGTCTCAAAATTCCCCTAAGTCTAAGACGAGTAGGGTCAACTTCCATCGACCATAACCTCTTGTATTATGAATTAGAGTGCCTACTATATATCAAATGAAAGGTCTTTGAAATATATTTCCAACGATACCAATTTCACCCAAATTCCTTAACTGAGAGAAAAGTTATGACTTTGCAAAGTGGAGTGCATCACCTAAGGATACTGGAATGGTTATGTCATAAGTAAGGCATCGCCCAACCTAGCTTAGGCAATGGGTTAGGCACCGCCCAGCCTAACTTAGGCGATGGGCAATGCGCCGCCTATCCTAGCTTAGGCAATGGGCAATGCGGCGCATACCTTGTGGCCCAACGACATAAATTCATCATTTTTAAGTCTTTTTAAGGGTAACTAAGTCATTTCACATCCCAAAATTCATAATTACGTAAGTATGTATGAAATTACAAGTGGGAATTTCGTTTTTAACACAAAAAAAAACATGAGATGTGGGTTTTGGGAAAAATAATGAAAGATCATGGGTTGTTGCTTATATTCCTAAATTTTTGAATTCGTGGACATGTTGTTAGGTTGTGGATCTTAATTAATATGTGAAATACTATTATATATTAATGTTCACACAGTTCAACCTCCGCGGTGAGGTTACCGGGGTGTGTGGTTTTAGGTTGTAACTTTTATCCTTATTTCTCTATGCAATTACAAACACTCCAAGTCATTAATATAAATATCCTATCCGTCATGGAGGTTACCATGGGTGTTACCACAAAATTAATTCTCTCTCTCCTAAAGAACACTCTTTTTAGTTTTCTTCATCCTCTCCATAGACTCAGTGTGTGTGAACTGCTAATTGATCCTAACAACTGGTTCTGAGCTTGGAAGATTCATCATGATCACTGAAGATGGAAGGATCTAAGTTTGGAATCGAGAAGTTAGATGGATCCGATTTCAGTTTCTGGAAGATGCAGATCGAAGACTATCTGTAGTAGAAAGATCTTCACGAACCCTTGACAGGGGTGAAGTCGGAGTCCATAAAAGAGGAGGACTGGAATCTCAAGGATCAGCAAGCTCTAGGGATGATTTGATTGACTTTCTCAAGAAATATGGCGTTCAACATCGCCAAGGAGAAAACCACGTCCGATCTGTTGAAGGCACTATCAAATATGAACGAAAAGTCATCTGTGATCAAAGAGGTATATTTGATGCGAAGATTGTTTAATTTATAGATGCCTGAGAATGGATCTGTTGCTGATCATATAAATGAGTTTAATATGATTGTTGTTCAACTGTGTTCTTCGGACAGTAATTTCGAAGATAAAATTAAAGCACTAATTTTGATGTCATCTCAGCCCGAGTCTTGGGATACTATTGTTGCTGCGATTAGCAGTTCTTATGGATCTGAGAAATGGAAGTTTGATGAAATCTGAGATATTGTTCTTAGCGAAAGCATTCGTAAAAAAAAAATTAGGGAGTTATTTGGTAGTGCTCTCAGTGTTGATCGAAGGGGGAGAGACTAATTGAGGGGTCATAATACACATTGCAAATCAAAATCAAAGAATGTGGAAAATCTCCACAAAAATTCGATGTGACATGTTGGAATTATGGAGAGAAAGGACTCTATCGAACAAAGTGTAAGAAACCCAAGAAAAAGAAGAATCAGAAATTTGGAGATGATAATGATTTTGGGAATTCAGCAGAAGACATTGGGGATGCTCTAATTCTTAGTGTGGATAGCCCGATTGAATCCTGGGTATTAGATTCTGGTGTATCTTTTCATTCATCTCCTCACAAGGAATTGTTCCAAAACTTCAAGTCTGGAAATTTTAGAAAGGTGTATCTTACTGAGAACAAGCCGTTGGCAATTGAAGCAAAGGGGGATGTTTGTATAAAAACTCCAGCAGGAAATCATTGGACATTGGAGGATGTCAGATATATTCCTTGTCTCAAGAAGAATCTGAACTCTATTGGTCAGTTGGATAGCACAGTCTACGCAACAGAGTTTAAGAAAGGTTCGTGGAAGATTATGAAGGGCTCTATGGTTGTATCACGTGGCATAAAATCTGGAACTTTGTACTCCACTGCAGGGTGAATAAACATGGTTGTTGTTACTGAGGGTGCTTTTGGTTTATATCTGTGGTATAACAGACTTGGACACATAAGTGCTAAAGAAATGAAGATGTTGGCTGCAAAAGGAGCTTTAGAGGTGCTAAAATATATTGATATGGGTCTTTGTGAGAGTTGTGTTACGTGTAAACAGAAACGAATAAGCTTCATGAATATTGAGAGAGAGCCAAAGAAAGTATGGCTGGAAATGGTCCGTACAGATGTTTGGAGACCTTCTCCTATTTCATCACATAGTGGATCCAGATTCTGTGTCACCTTCATTGATGATTTCAGCAGAAAGGTATGGGTTTACTTCTTGAAACATAAGTCAAATATGTTTTCTACTTTCAAGAGGTGGAAAGCTGAAGTTGAAAATTAGACTGGCTTAAAAATCAAATGCCTGAGGTCTGATAATGGAGAAAAATATGACTAGTAAGAATGTAAACAATTCTATGCAGCTGAGGGGATCAGATTGATGAGGACAGTTACCAGGAAGGCAGGATAGAATGGTGTTGCTGAACGAATGAATAGAATATTGAATGAGCAT
>JAPEIP010000449.1:2335-12514 GCA_026120095.1 Capsicum chinense
AGGTACAAGAAGAATGTGAACAAAGAAGGGAAAAGGAAGGGAAAACCATGGGTAGTGAAGTTGGAAGGGAAAAAAATGCTTGATTGTGGATCTTGTCCTCAAAGGACCCTTTTTATTCACTAACCCAAATACTAGAATTTTGCCTAGTATTTTATCTTTTCATGTGCAGGTTCAAGACCCTAGAAGTCCCGAGGAGAATCCCAAGGAAGTTTCTTTCAAGCCCTTGGCCGAAAGTCCCATTGTGGGACAAGCGAGGAAGAAGTGAATCTAAAGGGAAACCTTGACATATTCCCTTGTAATGTGGAGAATGAGGGCTGCCATGATGCAAAACAAAGTGAATAAAACACTTATCATAATCTACAAGGTAACCAAACTATTTTCTACACTCCTAAAAACTTGAATTGTTGTGATGTGGCTCGTAGTAGCCAAAGTGGTGTAGTTTTGGATTGAATTAGTCAAGAAGTGTATGAATCTCCCTTTTGTGATAATCTTGGTGTTGATAGGTTGTATAAGGACCAAACTCTTGTTGTGAGTATGCAAATACTAGTTGATCCTTTAGATGACAAAATCAATTCTTTTCGTAAGAATGATTTGTGTCCATCTAGTTCTAGCACTTATAACTTGAATAAGGTTCCATTATTATGTGATAAGAGTATTCACAAACTACATAACCCTCTTGTATATGATAGTACCTTGGTTGATGTCTTCACACTTGATTCCTTCCTATACTACCTCTTTGGCTTTGATCTTAACCATGTTAATTTTGAATTAATATTATGTAGAGGTAGTAAGCTTGGTGGTTGTTTTCCTTTCTTGAATGAAGATGATTGTGATTTTGATTCTCTAGTAAAAGGAATAGCTAACCTCGGCTTAGATTTTTGTCTATTTCATCCATTTGATCTCGGTATACTATTGGGGTGGGGAAGGATGTGTTTCGGATTGCATTCCTTTTTCCTTGATATCTCTCAACCATGTCCTTTGTGATGCTTGTAGTAAGTATTTCATGATTGTAACAAAGGATAGTTGGGTGTATTCCAAAAGTGTGTACCCTTGGCATAATTGTATTGTTGATCTTGATAAAGTATACGGTCCTTTGAATGTGTGTAATAAAAGCCCTTATGTTAATCTTGTTCATAATGACCTTGTTTTTGTCCTAGTTGTGGGTAATGCCTTGAATGATTGTGAACTTGATAACCTAGTGAAAGAAGTGGGCCATCTCGACTTAAACCTTCATCATTTGCTCCCATTTGACCCCGAAATACTCTTGAGATGTAAAGGTTATAGTAGCTGGTCGTGCTCACTTACTTTCAATAATGATGCTATTCATGTCTTTGGTATCCTATATGCTAAGCTTTTTATGTCAAATACCAAGGATAAGTGGATGTATGTTAAGTGTGAACCACCTTGAAGTGATGATATAATTGTGGTACTAATGCTAACCCTCCTACCAAGAGGACTGTGTGCTTGTTTTCTTCTCTCTTTGGTTTTTCAAGGTGTGAATTTGAGGACAAATTCCTTTCAAGATGGAGAGGATGATACAATCATGAAGAGCACAAATAGTACGAGGTATTGTCAAAGGTTCAAGTTGCGGATTGAAGACCCTTTCGGAGCCTTTCAAGATTTGTTCATGCAAATAGGAGCTTAGCCTTGTGAAGAAGAGCTTTTAATACACTCCAAGGCAGCCTTTAATATACTCCAAAGGCGCCTCAACTTAGGGACATTATGGTCTTTTCAGACTCCCTTTCTACACTCCAAAGGAGCACCCTTCATTAAGGGTATTTTGGTCATTTGGTTGTAAAAATTATAAATAGACCCTTTAGCTTGTATTTTCCATAGACTTTGATGAAATTGGATATTATTCTTAGATTGTAGCTTTAGTCTTGTACTTTTAGCTCTCAAACCCGAAATTGGTTCCTTGAATACATTTGAAGTTAGGGTTTTACTTGTATTGGGAAATTTGGCAAGAAAGGTGTGCTTGAGGAAGAGTGTTTCCTTTGGTTTACCTAAGAGAGTGGTTTTATCTTACATTGGTGATGTGTGTTTGAAGGTTTGATACACATTCTAGTGCTATTCATTGGTGGAAGTGAGGGTCTCTCTATCTATCTTTAATTTCATGCCATTCTTCTTCTTCATCTCCATTCTATGTGTTGTTTTCTCTTTTCTTTTGTTGCTGGAATTTGCATCTTAGTAGCCAATTTCGTGTGTTTGGTAGTCACTGGAATTCATCTTGTGCCCAAAGATGCTTCAAGGATTCATGGTCCATTCGGATCACTAACTCTTTGGGCCACAAATAGTGCTGCCAAGTGGCTAAGGCTCGAATCAAGGCACATAACTCTAGATCATACGTGGAGTAGTTTAGAGTTGCTCCTTTGAGATTTTCACTAAAATAAGCAATGGGTTTTAAATCTTGCATCAAAACATCACCTATGCCTACTTTACTAGCATCGTACTCAACTTCGAATTGGGCAATTGTAATAAAGGCTCAGAAACGAGCATAGCTTTCAAGGTTTTTTTCTTAGCTTGCTCTTTGCCCCACTTGAAGGGTTGGTCTTTCCGAATGATCGAGGTCAAGGGTGCAGCTATGGTGCTAAATCCTTTGACAAACCTTCTATAAAAACTAGCCAACCCGTGGAAGCTTCTTACTTCGCTAATGGTTTACGGGGTTGGCCAATTTTTGATAGCATCTATCTTGGACTCATCCACTTTGACCCCTCTTGAACTAACAACAAAATCCAAGAAAACAACTTCATTAACACCAAAGCAGCATTTTTCTAGATTTGCATACAACCTTTCCTTTCTAAGGACATCAAACACACATTGTAAATGCTTCACATGCAGATCTATTGACTTACTATAGATCAAGACATCATCAAAATATACAACAATAAACTTTCCAATAAATGGCTTCATCACATGATTCATTAGCCTCATGAAAGTACTTAGAGCATTTTTTAGGCCGAATGGCATAACCATCCATTCATAAAGACCAAATTTGGTCTTGAAGACGGTTTTCCATTCATTACTGGGTTGCATTCTTATTTGGTGATAGCCACTCCTTAAATCAATCTTGGAAAATAAACACGGACCATTCAATTCATCAAGTATATCATCTAACCTAGGGATAGGGTGACGATATTTTATCGTAATCTTATTGATTGCTTGGAAGTCCACATACATTCGCTATGTTCTGTCTTTCTTAGGCACTAGTAATACCGGAACCGCACACGGACTCATGCTCTCTTTGATATACCCTTTATTGAGGAGTTCCTCAACTTGACATTACAATTCTTTGGTGTCCGTAAGTAAGCCGGCTTGTTTGGTAATTGTTATCCCAGCACAAAGTCAATTTGATTCTCAATTACCTGAAGCAGGGGAAATTCTTGCAGAAGTTCTTTGGGAAATACATCTTCATAATCCTGCAACACACAAGAAATCAAAGAAGAAATGGACGAATTAGTGGGGTTAGTGTTAAAACAATGAGCCAAAAGGAGCATAGGTGTATCCACATCATATCTAAGAAGAGTTCCTTCTTTCTAGCCAACATCACCATGTTTTCTTGCCCATTTAATGTTGAGGCAGTCCCTGAAAACCCTACTGCCCCACTTACGGTTTTCCTCTCCATTTTACCATTTTCGGGTTTCTTTCCCTTCTCCTTCAACTCCCTCATCTTTTGATGCAATTCATTTACTTGTGATGAAGTGTAGTTGGTAATTTTAGAAAGTTCACCATAGCAATACTAATGACATTCGCACAACTACCACTATCAACACCAAAGTGCACACATTTCCCTTTACAAGGCATTTAGTATGGAATAGATTTTCCCTTTGGCTAGGGTCGTTTATTGCCTTACTAATCATAGCACGTTTAACTACAAATTTTGAAACCTCACACTCCCCTTCTTGTGGGTAAATAACTTCACCATCATCATCATCATCAAGTGGTCTATTTTCAATTTCCTCTCCATCTTGAGGCTCGTCCTCATCCTTCTCTTTTTCAAGACCCACCTCCTCACCAAGGTAATACAATCTCCCTTCCCGTAGGATCACGTTGCATCGATTTGGACATTCATTGGATTTATATTCCCAACCTTGGTACTTGAAACATGGGAATCCTTTTGGGTTAGGATACTTGTGAACTTCTTATTTTGGAGGAATTTTGTGGACTGTTTTCGGCTCGGGCAGCCTTGTAGTGGTGGGTTGGTCCTTGTTTTTGGGCCAACCCAAAGAGGATTGAACCATATCCTTGCTTCTAGGCCAACCCTAGGTGGATTTTCCACTTGCCTTGAACGACGACCTCTCGTTAAGTTCCCTTTCAATCTCAAGAGCTGCTTGGGAAATACCTTCAACGTTATCAAACTTATGAAGTATTAAATGAGTGGAGATCTCTTTGTTCAACCCACACTTGAATCGGATAATGTCATGACTGATTTGTTCCCCACGATGATAAAGTTTCAACATGCGTTGTTGAAACTCATCATAATTTGCCATCACACTATTATTTCCTTGATGCAAGTTGTACAATCTAGCAAGCAATTCATGGCGATAGCTCTCAGGAAGGTAGCGTTGCTTCATCAAGTACCTTAACCGAAACCAAGGTGGTGGCTGCCCATCAACTAATTCATCACCAAAACGCTTGACGTACTCCCATCAAGTGTTGGCATAACCCTCAAAATAAGTTATGGCATAACAACTTTTCTTTTCTTCCGAGATATCATTAACTTGGAAAACTTTGTCACAAGCTGATTCCCATGCTAAGTAGGCCTCGGGGTCACTTTCACCCCTAAATATAGGTAAGCTCAATTGGATGGTATTGAGGACTACGTCTCTTTCTTGGTGTCGATTTCCCCTTTCTCCATACCCTCGGTACCTTCTTGGATCAACACGACCCCCTCTCAGCTCCCCCTCCCTTATGTAAGCATCATCAAAGGGTCCATATCCATCATACTCCTCTCTACCATGTTTCTCAAAGTGAGCTGATCGGTTTTGGTGATTTGGAATCTGATTTGGAGGAATTGGGATTTTTGGAGGAGGTGGTCTTTGATTTGGTGGAGTTTGGTATGGTAGGTTCAGATTTTGTGGGGGTAATGGACGGCCAAATCCTTCTTGTGGAAGGAATGGAGGAGTTTGGGAATGGCGAGGCCTATTCACTTCTTGGTTTGGAGTGAAAGTAGTGGTATAATTTGTGGTATTTAGTGGGGCTAGAGGCGGATTCATTATTTGGTGCAATGTTTAGGGTGAGACATTGGTGGATGAAGTTCTTTCATGCCCACTTGAAGTAATATGATGAGGAGTAGATGGACGAGAGTTTCTTTGATTCTCCACTTGCTTCAATCTCCCACTTATCGTAGTCAAATCTCCCCTCATTGCCCCAACTTCCGTGTTCAACCTCTTTAAGCTTTTGGTAATGGCCTCAAGTGTGGCCTTCATAGTTTCTTGTTCAGTAGTACCCTACTTTGGGATGTGCTTCCTTCCATTTCAAGGTGTCACCTACACAATCAGCAAACAAGTTAGCGTTGACCTCTCCTCACTCACACTCTCTCGGTTCACTCACACTTGAGCTCCACAAGTGTTATTGGCTAGTAACCGTAAATCCTTAAGATATAACTAAAGCTCTTGTCCGGAGTATATTCTTGTTTGAAACTTAAAGAATTCTCAACGGACTGGAGTTAAGAAGTTACAACGTATTCAAATGAATAAAAGCACCCAAGTAAACGTGGACACGAACAAAGGAACTCAAACGGAATAATTGACAACCTAGTAGGAGTGTACTAGCTTGTTAATTAGTTCTAGAACAAAGTAATGAAACTAAGAATCAACAATTAGAAACTAGAAAAACTAAATTTGAACTTATTAATGATGTGAACAGTAGCAAATGGGTGACGTGGCAGCATGCAATTGGAAGGTACCACACAATTTAAGCACCAATTCTGAAATTTAATTCTTCACACAATTTGGAAAGGATGACAATTGGTTTTGGAGGGAAAACATGTCTTGAAATAACAAAAGTATCTTGTCCTACAACACAAGGTTCTTGAAATAAGAAAAAGTTGCTGAAAAGTAAAAGTTTAGTCTAGGAAGTGATGGGTGTGAGGCTTCTCACAACAATCTTTACAACTTTCAGCTTCACCTCTTGAATTTATATTGCACTTTTTGCTTGTGTTAAGTTGTAAGAAAAAATAAAGAACTAGATGAACACCACAACAACCTTCAGGATCACAACAACGACTTCTTAAAAAACATGACACAACATCACCAATTGTCAACAACAAGTCACAACATATGGCCAGCTTCAAGGCATCACAACTATGGTCAATATTTTAAGCTCAACTTTAGATCTAGACACCTTTAGTGTTGGTGAGAAATAAACCAATAGTAGGAACACTCTAAACAAGCAAAATACTACAATATCTAGTAAGAAAAACAAGAAAATCTCGGCCCATACAACAACACAACACAATTTTCGGCCAAGAACACAAAAGTGGCAGATTTGTCTGTTTCTGGAATTTTCAGATTTCAGTTTTTTATTTGTTTCTTTTTTTGTAGTTTTCAAGTCTCAAGACCAAGATTGATCTTGTTAGAACAAAATCAAAAATGCCTTTGATACCAAATTATGCATTATCAAGTCCACAACAGAAGAATCCAGCAACAACAATAAGATGAACAAGCTAACACAAGAACTACAAGATGAGTAACAAGGTGCTAGTGAATCGAAACAGGCCACACCCGGCTTCACTAGACTTTAAAATTACAATGAAAACAAGATGAAAGATAATAGTACAATGCTAACAACAAGAACAACAAATGGCAGAAACTATAGTGAATCGAAATCAGCTCCACACGGCTTCACTAAGTTACTGCAATAGTTTCAAGAGTACAAAAATGAAAGATAGTAACTTGACACAAAGATATCCTAGAATCTATGAACCCTAACTTGAAGAAAGGACCCTAAGACCCAAAGATTGAAGCACCAAGTTCTTACTTAGAGCAAGAGGAACTCATGAACCTCAAGATCTCAAGTTTCTAGCCAAGAAATAACACAAGTGTAACTACACTTTGTTGGGCAGATTTCAGGTTCTACTCTCAAGAACAAGAGAGAGAGAAATGTTCAATGTTACAAAACTTGTTGTGAAATATGAAGTATGAACTAAGTGCTGAAAATAACCCTACTAGCATATATTTATATTACACACAAAATGAAGGACAAATAACCCTCCTACCCTTCAGTTATGGGGTGCCCTTGGAGTGTAATTTATTACACTTCAAAGCTCCTCTTCACACTTAAAAATATTTAAGATCTTTGGTGGATCAAGTACCAATTAACACATAGCCATTTGTAAGCACATGGCTTGTAGTTTTTGTAACTCCCGAGCTTGGCTTCGTGTGAATGGCCGAGAATGTATAGGACAGCTTTGCACACTCATATCAGTACCGGACTACCTCCTTGTGCTAGATTATTGGCACCATAACAACTACATCATTCCACCTATGGTTGACTATTTGGGGTTGTTTCGAGAACCTTTACTTGTTCCATATTCCTTGGACGAGTATAAGGTTACTGAGAGAGTGAGGATTGTCTTCACCCAATTTGAATACTATGAGAAGGTATGGTATGATATCTTCCCCTTAACACCAGGTCATGTATTCTTGGGTGCCGATTGGTTTGAACAATATAGAGTTTCAAATATGCTAAGTTGGCCTAAGGTTGTAGTGGACCGTTAGGGTAACTCTTTACCTCAATTCTTCCCAAATTGCAAGGAGATGTGATCACTTACTCCAAGCCAAATGATTATGAGAGACAAAAGATTGAGAGGAGTAAGGGTGTGCAAGGTGGCAATCCAACTAACTATGTTTGTCCTTCTATTTCTAAGGACATTTGTGAAGGTACTAACATGGCAAGCGGAGAAGAACAAGGCTAAGGAGAATTTGCTGCCGAAACATGTGGGAAACCTTCACACCATGTCAAAGAAGAATCTACTCAAGAACTTCAAGGTAAAATAGCTAACTCTTACACTTTTATGCATGTGAATGATAATTGTGTGGCTAGTAGCCCATTAAGTGTGAGTAGTAGCTTACCTATTTGTGAGTCTATTGATTCTTTGCCTCTTGTTGATGATGTACTTATTGTGAGTCTGGAGACACTAGTTGATCCTATGGATGACCGAATTGACTCTTCTTGTAAGATCAATTTAAGTTCACCTAGTGTTGAAGTCATTGTGTTGAATGATAATACATCATCTATTGATTCTTCACCTCTTGATAATGATGTACATATTGTGAATGTGGATACACTATTTGATCCTATTGATGACCAAATTGACTCTTCTTGTAAGATTAATAAATCCACCTAGTGTTGAAGCCAATGTGTTAAATGATAGTACATCATCTTGTGGAAATTGTGTTGATCAACTTATTTGCAAAATTTGTCCACCACTTGAGAATGTGTGTGATATGTTTAATGGATCTCAAGTGAGTGATGCTATTGAAAATGTTGATCAAATAAATAGGAGTGACACCTTTAGCATGACCTCTAGTGAATGTTCGACTCTCGATTTTGCTCATAGGGATTACATGTGCTTTAAACATCTTTGATACTTGATAATGATCTATTAGAAAATGGATTTGCATATTCTATATCTTCTTCATGGATAGATGGCTCTCTCTAAGGATAATATCTTGTTTGAAGATGATGAGTTCACTCCCAATGAACCTAGTGGTGAGAATGAAGTTGAAGGTATATAGCCTATATGTCAACCCACTATGGTGTGACAACATTCCTCCAAAAGATGGAAATCTCTTCTTGGAAGATGAGAGTACTCTTAAGGAAAGGGGATGTGAGATCTTGGAAAGGAATAATCAATTAGGTGATGATAATTTTGACTTTCTTGAATTCTTAAGAAACCCAATAAGTGATTATTTCTTGAAAATTGATTGTGGTTGTGATCCTTTATATGACACCCTACCTATGTTTGATGACTATGAGGACGAATTGCTTGCTTCTTGTAAAGACTTAAGTAATAATTCCTTGGACTTTGGTGGTGGTATGTGTCTACTTGAGGGTACTTCCATAGAAAGGGAAGGTGTCGTACTCATGGTGATGATATTGAAACTAGTAGTGAGTACATACATGAGGACACCTTAGTTGAAGTTGACTTCAGTGATACCTTTCTCCACTCTCTATTTGCTTTTAATGATATATATGCTATTGTAGAGAGTATATCTTGTAGTTTGGGTGAAGCTTATGGGGAAAGGGAGTGTTTTCTAGACCAGTATCTATGACTACTCTTTCCATTTGACCTCGGTGCCAAATATGAAAATGGTGATGTTGTGCACCCAACATGTTGCTTGGTCTACATGACCAGCAAATTGTAATTCTTGAAAAACCGAGAGCAAAAGTATCATTGTATCCTTGGGTTAATGCTTCTAAATATGCATCCTTGCTTGACACACTTGTTCTTAAGTTGCATGAATCCCAACTTGTGGATGCCAAGTTGTCTATTTTTTTGAAGAAAAGAGCATGTATGTGCTTAAATGCTTTGTCTTTTATCCATGCACGTTTTTATACTTGATTATTTCCTATACTACCTCTTTGCCTATGATTGATAAGGCTATGTTGGATTGGTGGACTTTGTAACATCCTGTATTTTGCTTGTACTTGTTCTAATTATATAGAGCTTGGTATAGTCTTGTGATATATAAGGTAATGTATGAGATTTGTTATGCAAGTATTAAAGGTGTAGATAGAATTATAGATGCTGCTAGTACAGTTTAATGTGATGCGACCAAGTTAACGTCGATACAACTATTTAAACTTGGGATCGTAAGTTAGTATTTGAATCTGAAGTTTAAAGTGACCATGTATTAAGTTGAAGGTTAGATTAAAGTGATTAGGAGATGAAAATGGAACAAAATATTGAGGTGCTTGCTTGACTTAATTAAGCTAGTAGGTGAGTCACCTACTTGAGCTATTGGGGCTGTGGACCAGATTTGGGCTTATATTAATGTACTCATTTGAGCCCAAAATTAAGTAAAAGAGAAAGAAAATGGAGTGATACAAGATCAAAATCACAACACAAGAATCTCGGATTAACACAAAAATCACAACTTTCAGTCTCGGTTTTCAGCAAGAAACCGAGAGCTACAAAACTGTTTTTTCAGCTTTCTGTTTTCAGTTTTTCAGCAA
>JAPEIP010000449.1:37539-48098 GCA_026120095.1 Capsicum chinense
TATGTCACAAGCTTATTAGGTTCATATATTTGTATGTTAAGTGCTCTTTATTCAATGCGACTTATCTACATATTATATTCCCCTCTATGCTTATTGATGTGAGTATTAATGTAGTTGGATAAAGCTTTCTCATATTAAGATATAATGAGAATGGTGTCTAGAATAGGATAGGCATATGAATGAATTCCAGTTTGAAACTTACTCATAGATGGGATAGCTTAGTCTAATAACCTAATCTAAGGTGCAACTCAAAATGTTAGTTTTATGTTGACAACTATTGCTCTTAAGAGATTCTCCTATGAGATAAAATATGGAATGAAAGGAAAGTTGAGCCCAATATGTTAAACTAAAAAGCCTATGATTCCATGTGTCCATTTTACAGAAATTTTTGGGAGATCCATTCTTCATTGTGCTCCCTTCACTATAGTAAATGACCCCACCTATCATGAAAACAAGTCCCCACAACCATTCGTAATTGCTAAAGCAGGAAGTTAGGGATAAAAGGTTTACCTCCATTGAAGTATTGTGGAAAAACTAGGATATAGAATAAGCCACTTGGAAATAGAAGATGCTAGAAATTCTAAATCCCCTCCTCATTCCAAGCATCAATGAGAGGACCTTAGATCATGTGCTCCCCTGTATGATCCTAAGTTCTACTAGTATTTGTTCATTTGATATATCATTTACAAGTCGTGTGTTCATAATTCTATGTGTTCTACTTGTTTATACAGAAAATGAGAGAAATCACGCTATACTAAAATAGTTTTCATTAAGTTACATGGTCAGGAGAGGGGTTTTACTTATCATATTCTCATTTCATGCGTTATATCTTTTGATATGCCATGTGAGTTTTGTATACATTATTTTAGTTAGCCTACAGATTTAGTGTAGTCATTACAAAGGAAACTCTAGAAAAAAAAATTTACGGGGAAAATTCTAGGGTTAGTCAAGTCATTAGCTATACCTCTCATTCGAGGACCAATGATCCAAAGGGGGAGATGATGTAACGCTCCGTACATCCAAAACATAGACCAACTTAGCATAGATGAAAGTATTTGAACTCGAGATAGGTATTTGAGCTTAAAGTAAAGTTAAGTAGAGGGATCAATATTTTGGAAAAATTAAGAGAAAATAAGTGACGTGCTTACTTGACTTAATTAAGCTAATAGGTGACTAGTAGGTGCATCACCTACTTATACTATTGGACTAAATTGAGGACTATATTATTGGACATATTAAAGGCCCAAATTAAGTAAAAGAAAAAGGAAAAGATGAGCATCCCAACACCTAATCTATTTAAGGCCCAAATGTCCAGCCCAATACCTATTCAATTTAAGGCCCAATATGGTGTGATCCAATTAGAAATAAACCAAGTAGGTGCATCACCTACTTGGACTTTTTGAGCAGCTTAAATATTTGGTGCATCACCTACTTGGACTAATTTTGACCAATATGTGGCTGGAAATGAGCAAAAAAGAGGCGGTCAAGTGGAAGGATTTATAAGGTCCATTTAGTTCATTTTCTTTTCATTCTTGCAAAAAAATCAGATTATAATTAGCTCTCTCTCTCTTTTCTCTCAAGCCTAAAACAGCCGCCTCTTTTCTCTCCTAGGGTTCTTGAAGAAACCCTCCTTATTTCCAGCCAAGGTAAGTGAAAATAACTATAGTTTATATTTAATCATGTCATGGGAAGTTATGGAAATCAAGTTATTGTTTTGTTTGAAGTTATAGGGCAGACCTTTTTTTCCAAGCATGACAGTCCACTTCTCTTTAATCTCCAAAATATTTCCCAATAGTATTTGGTTCAACTTGAAGGGAAACTTAGCGTCTTGATGGAGTGCACTTTAAGAAAGCAAATTTCAGCAATAAAGGTAAGTTTACTGCCCCGATTTACCCCTCATTTTGTATAGGCCTTGATGAAGGATTTTATATATGTTGCTGTTAAGAACTCACAGGATGATTTTCGGAAGCCGTGCGTTCAATATCTTATATTGTGTTGAAGGATTTTGGGACTCTTTAGGTGATGTCTATTGGTGTTGTTGTTGGAGGCAGTGGATAACCTTGTGAAATGGTGAAGTGGAGTTGTATTAAAGTATAGAAGGAGGGTGTTGTGATACACCAAGTGTTTGAGGGGCTGAATAGTCTTACTGCCCATCAAGTGTTTAGCTACTGTTTTACAAGGGTTACATTATGATTAGTTGCTAATATTAGCTCCTTTATGTGTTTATATTGTAGATTAACACCTTAAAGGAAAGAAGTCTGACTCATTGTAATAATCAGGTTGCACAACGAGGTATGTAAGGTTATTCTAGTTCATATTCTTTGGCATGGTGTCATATACTCGTGTACCAATAAAATGAGCTTCGTAGATTATCTTTCAAGTTAAAAGATACATTGTGATGGAGTACCAATCCCACTATAGTTAATCGACCTTTTATGTACTGCCCATGGTCTAAAAGTTTGTCAAAGTGTCACATGTTTCTCTTATATGAGTCAATAAGATCCAAGATTATATAAGTTAAAGAGTGTCACATGTTGGATTACAATCTGTCCAAAATTGATGTTCTTTTTTCAAATATCATTCCCATCATGTTTGGACATAAGGTGACCTTATAGAGTCTTTACCTATTTAGTGTATAGTTTATATGTCCTTATGTGGGATATACATTTATTCCTAATTAGAATCTGCCCATGTGCTTCAATAGTACCTGTTCTCACGTACCCTTCTATTTTTTATTACCTAATAGGTATTTATTGTACAGTATATCCCACATTTGAAATGTCTGCCCATCTCAACTTGCTATGTACGTATTCCCCCATTTGAAACGTCTAAATTTCTACACTTGAATCTGCCCCAATTGCTATATGCTAGGTAAGATCACTAGAATCTGGCACAACCCATATATGCTATGTAATGTCACTTGCTTACTAGTTATACACCTTACTAGATTATTTGTTACGGGTCATCATCTCCTCGCTTGTCACATACCTTCTTGGATTATATGTTTTATGCCCAGTGAGGCTCATGGTGTCATATAAGTTCCAAAGTATTACCCTTATTTCCTATATCATTGTTCTTGTCTCGATCGCATGCTTTCTTCTATTGGTTCATAGCTCTAAAGTTCAATAATATTATGACCACCAAAATAACAATCTAAAAGATTAAAAAAGTGATGTAAAGAAAATATACTTATGTGTGAGTGGTAGCTCAGGGGCGAGAGCCTAGCATGGGTCGATCACAATTTATTGATTTATGGGTGGTATCCCAGGGGTGGAAGAAACACCTAGCATAGGTCGATCCCATTATCGGGTGGTATCCCAGGGGTGAAAGAAAAGCCTAGCATGGGTCAATCCCGATTTATGTGTTGATGAGGAATGTATCCCAGGGGTATAATACCTAGCATGGGTCATCCTCTTTTACCAATGATCAGCTAGTCATATGTATCACATGGCTTACAAATATTATAAAGCAAAGAAGAGTAAAGTAAAGAAAAGCATGTAATATACAGTCTTCCACAAGTGTAAGTAAATGTGGTTCGTTCATCCTTATCTATGTGTTTATATATATTGACCCCAAGTTTCATTAATTTCTTATTTCACTTATGGTTATCTCATGCCTTACATATTCAGTACATTACTTCGTGCTGACGTCCCTCACGGGGACCAGCATCCTATGTTACAGGCACAGGTCTTTAGCGAGTAGATTTCCCCAATAGAACACAGGATACTCAGCGGATGTTGGTGAGCTCCAAGTTGATTCGGGGCCTTACCGAGTCTTTATCATATATATTTTGATGGTTTTATAGTCATGGCTTTCATTAGAGGCTTTGTAGACATTGTAAAGCAGTCATATGTATTCATAGGTTCACATGTCATCTGTATCGATTTGGCTAATTGGTTGGTATTATATCTATAGCTATTATATCTATAGCTTTTTATCAGTGATTCCATTTGTTTAGTGATTCATTTTCTCATCTAGTTTGTTTTTATAGTATGTGTTCTTATAGTTGTTGTCCTCCTCATCTAGTATGGGGTGTGACATATTATTACAAATAAAGATAAAAAGACCACTTTGCCCTTAATGAGAGGGGCTGCCATGGTGTGTAAATACACCATATGTAATGTATAAAATACCCTTAATGAAGGGGCAGCCAAGGTATGTTATAAATTGAATGAATGGCGCCTTTTCAATGCTCTCAAAAACCGAGTATGGTTCATACTTCAAGGCTTGTGGTTCTCGGGTTAGCATCAATGTAAGCAACCTTCCACACACGAGATTGCTTTAAGTCATGGTTAAAATGATCCTTCCTTGCATATCTTTGTGCTCTCGGGGTGACCAAGTTTTGAGCTCACAAATGTCATCAAAAGCTAAGGTGGCCATTTAACTCGTATCAGAGAGCATAAAGACTAACAAACACACGAAATTGGCTACTAAGATACAAATTCCAGCAACCAAATAAAGACAAAACAACACATAGAATGGAGATGAAGGAGAAGATTACTTGAAATTGAAAGATAGATAGAAAGACCCTTATCCTAATTAAGTGATTAGCACTACAAGATGTTTCAAATCTTCAAACACACTTCACAAACAAGAGTTCAAACCTTCCTCTTAGGTGATACAAAGGAAACAGTCTTCCTTAAACCACCTTTCTTTCCAAATTATCCAAAACAAGTGAAACCCTAGCTTCAAATGTTCTTGGACCACTTTTGGATTCTAAGAGCTAAAACTAAAGACTAAAAACTACAATATAAGAGTAATATCCTATGTCATCCAAATCTAATGAAAATAGAAGTAAAATTTTTTATATATACAATTACATTTAATGGACAAAAATTCCCTTAATGAGGGAGGGAATTTGGGGCGCCTCTTGAGTGCATAATGATTTCAATGCCCTTCACTTGAGGTGCCTCTTGAGTGTATAAGTTCCCTCCCTTCCTTCTCTTGACCAAGGCTTCAAAATACTTTAAAAAGTCTTCAATTGCTTGCTAATTCCAAATCCTTGACCCTTCTTCTTAGACCATACTTTGTACTTTTGATGCTTCTTGTGCTTGTATCATCCTCTCCATCTTGAAAGGAATTTGTCCTCAAATTCAAATCTTGCAAAACCAAAAAGAGAGCAAATACAAACACAAAATCCTCTTAGTAGGAGGGTTAGCATTAGTACCACGCTTATATCATCAACCCATGGTTTCTTACACTTAACGTACATCCACATATCCTTGGTTTTTAACATATAAAGCTTAGCATAAAGTATACCAAATACATGAATAGACTTAATATCAAAACTAAGTGAGCACGACCAGCAACCATAACCTTCACATCTTAAGAGTATTCCGGGGACAAATAGGAGCAAAGAATAAAGGTTTAGGTTGAGATGGCCCACCCCTTTCACTAGGTTACCAAGTTCACAATCATTCAAGGCATTATCCACTACTAGGATAGACACAAGGTCACTATGAACAAGATTAATATAATGGCTTTCATTGCACAAGTTCAAAGGATCATGTTCAATATCAAGATCATCATTACAAGCATCAACACTAACTTGAAAGTTTTTAATCACGCCCTTCTTATGTTCAAGTAGTGAGCTAACCTTATAAGAACATGGTTCACTAAACACATCATAAGAACTTAGAATGGAAGAAACATGCACATCTATATCAAGAGAACCTGAGAACAAATCACAAGGAGTCACATGACAATAATTTAAGTTCAAGGGAGCATAAGGTGAAGCAAGATCACCTTGGTTTGGGCTAGGACAGTCCACTATTTTGTAACCCTCGGTCAAGGGTGTCTTGATTTTATTTTTAAGAGAAACCCCTTTTTGATCCTTCTTTGACAACTTATGAGCTTGAACCTACAAATAAGAAAGATCAAAGCTAGGCAAAATGCTATCCTTTTGGTTAGTGAGTATCATGGGACCTTTGTGGGCAAGTCCTACAAACAAAGTTGTCTTTTCCCTTTCAATTTCACTACCCTCAGTTTCCCCGTTTCTCTCCTTCCTTTCTCCACACTTTTCTTGTATCTCACCCTGATCACACCTCATCACCCTCGGATTCTTTCACTATCTCTTCTCTTATTTGAATGGAGTAGTTTCCGTTTCGTGGATCTTGGGGAGAAGGCATTGGATTTGATTGGTGATGGATTTAAATTAGTGGCATAGAATTTGGTGGAGGCATGGATCTTTGGTTTTGAGGGGTTTGAACTTAGTCTATCACAGATTCTATCAACTCCCATATGCAATCTAGCCATACCATCCTTCAAGGATGTCATTTCACTCCTCAAGGAATCATGATTATCTTCCATTTTTTGAGGCATCATTCCAAGCCATCAAGGCTCCAATAGAATCATTTTCCAAAGTTTGGGAAGTAATACCTTCGGATTCCATGGAAAATGTACCTAAAAAGTGCAAAAACCAGCAAACAAATAACCTACAAAATGAGCAAACAAGTTAGTTCAAAAACCCCACTTCACTCACACTCAACCTCACCTCACACTTGGCTTCACAAGCATTGGAGAATCGACAATACTTGACAAGTTACTTGAGAGGTGAGAAGCTTTGAATTGGAATTGATCTTTGTTTGAAACGACTCAAAATAAGGGATGCACGAACTTGAACCAACAAAATACTACGACTTGAAAATGAGAAAAGCACACAAAAAACCGAAGACACAAAATAAACGAACTATAAACTAATTACCAACCTATTAGGTACTTACTAGTTTGCTAATTAGTGATAGAATTAGCTTAAAAGAAACTAGAATAAAAAATTAGTAACTAAGAAAAATCTAACTTTAGAGTCGAATTTTGGTTGAGCAAAAGTGATGACATGGCACTACGTGGTTGGTTTTCACTTTTTGAAATTCCAAAAAAAAAATTCCAACTTGTTTTGGCCAAATTTCAAGTTTGAAGCCTTTTCAAGCTTCAAAACGGATGAGAAATGAATTGGTCCCCCTTTTGTACTTGGAATTGTACTTTGTTGACCCCTTATCCCCTCCTCTTTTTGGAAGAATGGAATATTCTTTGAATATGCTTTTGGACAAATAAATTTTTCACACTCTTTCTTCCCTTTTTTGCATCAAACAAGAACTTTGAATACCCTTCTTCACTAAGTTATGAAGATCATGGATGAACAAGATGAATATTCAAGCGTTGACCAAATTTGACCACCTAGCAAATGAACTTCAAATCTGAATTTTTTTTATAGATCTAGGTTCCTTATGCCAAGAAAACCCCAATCAACTAAAAATCAGCCACCAAACATGCTCAAATCACCACGACAAAATCGGATCTAGCTCAAAAAGCTTCAAAACTCCATAGCTATGGTGGATCTAAGATCAAGCTCAACCAATATTCAATCTAAAACAATATATGGACTCTTTAAGTGTTAGAGAACATGAATATAACACTAGAAACTATCAAAAACACAATAAAAACTTGTAGAACTAACCTGGAAAATTCGGATCTACAAAAAAAACTCAAAAGACAACACACAATTTCTTTGGTATTTTCTGATTTTTGACTATTTTTTGATGAGATTTTCTATATAAGAACGCTAAAACCAAGATTTAGGGATGTTGGAACAGCCCTAACCAAGGCTTTGATACCAAATGATAGCCTAAAGACTACTAAACACACGAAATTGGCTACTAAGATGCAAATTCCAGAAACCAAACAAAGAGAACTAGAAGATGTTACAAATCTTCAAAAACACTTCACAAACAAGAGTTCAAACCTTCCTCTTAGGTGACCCAAAGGAAACACTCTTCCTAAAACCACCTTTCTTGCCAAATTATCCAAAACAAGTAAAACCCTAACTTCAAATATTTTTGGACCACTTTCGATACTAAGAGCTAAAACTAGAGAATAAAAACTACAATATAAGAGTAATATCCAATGTCATCAAAGTCTAATTAAAACAGAAGTAAAATGGTCTATTTATACTATTACATTTAATGGAAAAAAATGCCCTTAATGAGGGAGGGAATTCGGGGCGCCACTTGAGTGTTGTAATAAGTGCATAATTACTTCAATGCCCTTCACTTGAGGTGCCTCTTGAGTGTATAAGTTCCCTTCCTTCCTTCTCTCGACCAAGGCTTTGAAATACTTTGAAAAGTCTTTAATTTCTTGCTAATTCCAAAGCCTTGACCCTTCTTCTTAGACCATACTTTGTACTTTTGATGCTCCTTGTGCTTGTATCATCCTCTCCATCTTGAAAGGAATTTGTCCTCAAATTCAGATCTTGCAAAAACAAAGATAGAGCAAAAACAAACACAAAATCCTCTTGGTAGAAGGTTTAGCATTAGTACCACGCTTATATCATCAACCCATGGTTGCTCACACTTAACATACATCCACATATCCTTGGTTTTTAACATAAAAAGATTAGCATAAAGTATACCAAATACATGAATAACATTAATATCAAAACTAACCGAGCACGACCAACAACCATAACCTTCACATCTTAAAAGTATTCTGGGGGTCAAATGGGAGCAAAGGATAAAGGTTTAGGTCAAAATGGCCCACCCCTTTAACTAGTTTTGCAAGTTCACAATCATTCAAGGCATTATCCACCTCTTGGACTGACACAAGGTCACTACGAACAAGATTATTATAAGGGCTTTTATTACACAAGTTCAAAGGACCATCTTCAATATCAAGATCATCATTACTATCATCAAGACTAACTTGAAAGTTTTTAATCACGCCCTTCTCATGTTCAAGTAGTGAGCTAACCTTATAAGCACATGGTTCACTTAACACATCATAAGAACTAAGAATGGAAGAAACATGCACATCTATATCAAGAGAACCCAAGAATAGTTCACAAGGAATCACATGACAATAATTTAAGTTCAAGGGAACATAAGGTGTAGCAAGATCACCTCGGTTAGGGCTAGGACACTCCACTATTTTGTGACCCTCAGTAAAGGGTGTCTTGAGTTAATTTTTAAGTGAAACCCCTTGTTGATCCTTCTTTGACAACTTATGAACTTGAACCTGCAAATAAGAAAGATTAAAGCTAGGAAAAATGCTAGCCTTTGGGTTAGTAAGTTTCATGGGACCTTTGTGGGTAAGTCCTACAAACAAAGTTGTCTTTTCCCTTTCAATTTCACAACCCTCATTTTTCCCTTTTATCTCCTTCCTTTCTCCACACTCTTCTTGTATCTTACCCTCAAATTGTTCTCCATCTTGAGACCCCCCCTCATCACCCTCAGATTCTTTCACTATCTCTTCTCTTATTTGAATGGAGTGGTTTCCATTTAGTGGATCTTGGGAAGGAGACATTGGATTTAATTAGTGATGGATTTGAATTAGTGGCATGGAATTTGGTGGAGTGCAGGATCTTTGGTTTTGTGGGGTTTGAACTTATGAAGGGTTTGGTGGATATAGTCTATCACAGAGTCTATCAACCCCACTTTTAATCTAGCCACACCACCCTTCAAGGATGTCATTTCACTCCTCGAGGCATCATGATTATCTTTTATTTTTCAATCCAAGGCATCAATTTGAGCCATCAAGGCTGATAGCATCATTTCGCAAAGGTTGGGAAGTAGTACCTTTGGATTCCATGGAAAATGTTCCTAAAAATTGCAAAAAATAGAAAGCAAACAACCTACAAAATGACAAAACAAGTTAGTTCAAAAACCTCACTTCACTCACACTCAACCTCACCCTACACTTGGCTTCACAAACGTTGGAGAATCGACAATGCTTGAAAATTTACTTGAGAGGTGAGAAGCTTTTAATCAGAATTGATCTTTGTTTGAAATGACTCAATATAAGTGATGCACGAACTTGAGCCACCAAAATACTACAACTTGAGAACGAGAAAAGCACACAAAAAACCGGAGACACGAAATAAACAAACTCTAAACTAATTACCAACCTAGTAGGTACTTACTAGTTTGCTAATTAGTGATAGAATTAGCTTAAAAACTAGAATAAAAAATTAGAAACTAAGAAAAATATATAGAGTCAAATTTTGGTTAAGCATAAGTGATGACGTGGAACTATGTGGTTGGTTGTCACTTTTTGAAATTCCAAAAAGTTTTTCCAATTTGTTTCGATGAAACACCTCTTAGGAAGGAAGACAATTCCATTTTGGAGGGAAAAATTTCAAGTTTGAAGCCTTTTCAAGCTTCAAAATGGATGAGAAATGAATTGGTCCCCCCTTTGTACTTGCAATTGTACTTTGTTGTCCACTTGTCCCCTCCTCCTTTTGGAAGAATGGAATATTCTTTGAATATGCTTTTGGATGAATAAAATTTTTCACTCTCTTTCATCCTTTTTTCTGGATCAAACAAGAACTTTAGATATCCTTCTTCACTAAGTTATGAAGATCAGGGATGGACAAGATGAATATTCAAGGGCTGACTAAGTTTTACCACCTAGCAAATGAACTCCAAATCTGAATTTTTTTTATAGATCTAGGTTCCTTATGCCAAGTCAACCCCAACTGATACGGGACAAATGGCCACCTTATCTTTGAACGACATTTTTGACATTTTTGGAGGCCCACACATAGAGGCTTAAGAATTGGTCACCTCGTT